>UZAN01050995.1:0-10325 GCA_900618425.1 Echinostoma caproni | reverse complement strand
TCTCAACTAGCCTCTCTGTGACTTCATCCGGGTAGCATAGAATGGTTAGTGAGACAGGGTATATGTTTTAAGAATCCGTGCAGCGCCCCACTTAGTAGTGTGTAACGCAGTAGATGTCGGCATACATGTTCCCTAATCAGCTTCTCCATGCATTTGCAGAGGAAATTGGTTAGACTTACTGGTTTATAGTTTCTTATGTCGGATTTCTGACCACCCTTGTGAAGCGCTACCACAATAGCTGTCTTCCAGTCACTAGGTAGAACTGCGTCCGCTAGTGACACTTTGAAGAGCAGGCTCACGTTGTAGCAAGGACATTCGCTAGTGGTTTAAGGATGGCTGGATGAATCCCGTCTGGCCTTGGTGCTTTGTTTACGTTGAGTTCCGACAGAACCCTGCGCACCTGCACTTTAGTTCAGTTCAGTTCATTTCCGTTCAGTTCAGTTCAGTTCGCACGGGTCAGAAAATGGCCACGGCAAATCGAGCTTCCAGAATTCTTTCGGTGGTATGCGGTCAAGTATGGCATCCGCCACTGCAAAATGTACTCCGTAACTTTCCAGTTGAAAAGACGAAGGGAATGATGCCTCATCTTACCTCCAAGGTGAGAGATTGTTATACGTGAGCGTTCTTCTTCCAGTCTACATCCCAATACATAGCAGATCAAAAACAAGCCTGCACCCTTAGTGAGTCGCTCATAATCCTCTCGTTTTCTCAAGTCGCTAGCTTGTCAGACCTCCACTTCAGGAACAAGTTCACACCACCGTTCGTCCAAGGCCGTCTTAAATGCTAGCACGGTCTGCAGTTCAACTCGCTCCACAGGTAGTCTGTTTCATATTTTGACTATCCTGTTGCTGGAGAAGTGTGATCGGGTTATCAAGCGAGACCTGGCCTTGTCTAGTTTCATTTCGTTTCCCTCTTGTACGGGAATCTAGCGCTTCCTGGAACGGGGTTTCAGGTCTAATACTAGATAAACCATTCATTATCTTAAATACTCCTATCATATCTACCCTGAGCCTTCTCTTTTCTAAGCAGAACAGTCGCAGGTCCTGAAGCCTTTACTTGTAGTCTTCACCTCGCTGACCCTTAACCATTTTCGTTGCCAGTCGTTGAATGCGCTCTAAACAGGCGGCATTCTTCT
The DNA here is from genome assembly GCA_900618425.1 of Echinostoma caproni. Classification (NCBI taxonomy): domain Eukaryota; kingdom Metazoa; phylum Platyhelminthes; class Trematoda; order Plagiorchiida; family Echinostomatidae; genus Echinostoma; species Echinostoma caproni. The sequence continues at coordinate 9,190 of UZAN01050995.1, read as the reverse complement.
TGAGATGAGGTCTAAATATGGCTTTATACAGAGACACAAACACCTCCAAATTTCTGCAATACAATGCTAACCTCGATCTGAAGAGTTCTCTGTGAGCTTCATTCGCGATTGCTACGCAAGGCTGTTGCCCAAATGTCCCGGATCCTTGAAAGGAATCTGTGTTTTCTTTTGTTCAAACTTCTTCTAGAACAGAGAGTACTGAAAAGGCATCAGTAGGGTTCCCCGCTAGAGGCGAAAAATAAAATGAAGACTTGCGAATTCTCACATAATTCAAAATGTTTTTTTTCTTTTATTGGGCAAGAAGAGATAAACCCAAGTGGCGGTCAAGACGAAGTTTGAAGACCGCTATGCTGGGGGCGCTGACTATCTCTTCTGGAGGGGCATTCCATAAGGATATCACCCTGAAGGTAAAAAAATGAGGTAAGTAGAGTGGTTCTCGGACGGAGCTTGAAGATATTTTTGCTATGACCTCGGGTAGACTGAGAGTCAGCAATGACAAAAGAGGTTTCGATAGTGCCCGCGTCCAAAAGATAGTAGAGGAGAAATAGATCCCCCCGAATGCGTCTGATTTCTAGCGGATAAAGGCCCAGTTGTTGGAGCCGCGTTGGGTAGCGGAGGTCCCTGAGTCCAAGGACGGATTTTGTAGCGGCTCTCTGGACGCGCTCAAGGCAGTCACGATCTCGGATGAGGCCGGAGTGTGCAACTTGGTTTCCATATTTTAAGAGAGAGCGGATGTACGTTCTGTAAATAAGGGGAAAGTCATCCTTAAGAATACGGAGGAAACATCTTTTAATGAGGTTAAGGACTCGAAAAGCGGCTTTACTGGTTAGATGGTTACAAGAAGAGAAAGACAGATTGTTGTTTAACGAAAAACCAAGAACTTTGCATTGGTCCACTGGAGATAATAGGTGAGAACCTTCTATCGTAAAAGGGTGCGATGGGCGACCACTGAATGACATCCCAACACGCTTGTCATTGTTGATTGGAAGATTCCAATCCAGTGACTAGCGTTTGGTAGCATCAATTGAGGCCTGTAAAAGAGAGGCGTCTGTATCCCAGATTGTGACATCATCGGCGTACAGCGCAATCCTTGATGACACTACATCGGGTAGGTCATTTATATAAATGAGGAAGAGGATGGGTCCTAGAAGAGAACCTTGGGGAACACCGGTCGTAATTGGGCTGGGCCGTGATGAGGATTTGCCAACACGAACAGCAAATGAGCGATTTGAGAGGAAGCTTCGAATAAGAGTAAGCAAGGGGTCTACAATGCCGTGCGCCGCAAGTTTGTGGAAAAGAGGGAGGTGTGGAACCTTGTCAAAAGCCTTCGCAAAGTCAATGAAAACGGTATGAGAGATGTTGCCGGAACCGTATGCTTTAGTCAGGCTATCCATGACAGTCAGCATATTGATGATGCATGACCTGCTAGGTAGAAAACCGTGCTGGAAACGAGAGAGGAGGTTATTGGTCCTATAATGCTTCATAATTTCGTCCTTTATTAGGCGCTCGAAAACTTTGCTGGGGATGCTGGTTAGGGAGATTGGACGGTAGATAACAGGGAAGTGCCTACCGCCCTTTTTGTCTATGGGACCAATAACGGCTTCTTTCCAATTTGTGGGAAAGATTCCCTCTTCCATACTGCGTTGGAAGAGAAGGGTGTACGGGGCAGCTAGTACACCGGCTGACTCCACCAGTAACCTAGGGTGGATATTATCAGGACCCATAGAGCAGCATGGATTAATGTTCCGGAGACTCCTTTCAACCCTATCCTGTGAGAAAAGGATGGATCCTAGGGAGAAATTATTATCCAGAGGCTGCAGAATGGGGGTGATTGAGCACTGGAGGGGAGTTGAATGTTTTCTGGAAGTGTGATCGGAAGGCATCCGCCACCTTTGGTGGGCATGTGGCAATCGATCCGTCTAGATTAGTGAGAGCTAACGGGCACAGAGAGGGCTTACTCAAGCTGAGAATGTACTTAAAGAAGAAAGGCTTATTTTTTCAAGCACTTGTAAAGATAACTCTCTGGATGTACCTATGATGCTCCCGAATTTTGTGTCGGCAGAGGCTTCTAACTTGTTTAAAGGCATCTCCGTCGGCCGTGAGGCGAGTATTCATGTCTCGCAAAAAGCTTGGCCCTTGTATCTAACAACCAGCGAATTGGGCGACGGAGAGGGGGTTTGGCATTAGACGTAATTCGAATTCGGGGAACAAATTGCGAGTCTGCAAGAGAGATCACCTGTTCTATGTGCCTGGTGAGGCCGTCAACAGACATTTCAGAAGGAGAGCAGATGTGTAGTTGCAGAAACCGGTTTACAGTCTCGAAGTTTGTTTTGAAGGAATAAACGTATAGAACGAAACCTAGTCTTGCACTACTGTCAAGCTTTCGTCGGTCGGCGACAGCAACTGTCTCTTACCAGCACTCATCGGCAAATCCTACTTTTGCACCCATCTGAGGATAACAGCGGTCATTTTTAAGGTTCTCTCTTCTTTTAGATCCAACCACCTTGACATCGTCTGCGAAGAAAAATGTGCGCGATCTCAACAGCGCAGCAAGGTCGTTTACGAAAAGTAGGAACAACAATGGACCTAGCACGGAGCCCTGGGGTAGATCACTTCTGACGAATGCCTTACAGGAGCACTTGTCACTTACTTTGACATAGAAGGTTCTGTTTGTGGCGAAGTATCTCAGCCATGTGCGTATTTGTTTCCTTATACCGAACGCCACTATTTTGACCAATGGCAGGCGTTGGTTGACCAAGTCAAACGCCTCGCTAAAGTCAAAATAACACATATCTACTCTGTGCCCCTCGTCCAATCTTTCGGTAACTTCGTCCAACAAGCACAATAGATTATTCAAACAGGATCCACTTTTGAGAAAACCGTGTTGAGTTGAACACAGCATAGAATGCTGCATTAGGTGCTGGCATATATGGGTGCGAATAATCTTTTCTAGCACCTTACACAAGATACTAGTTAGACTAACTGGTCTGTAGTTGCCTAACTCTGATCGGGCTCCTCCTTTATGTATGGCTACCATTGCTGCTACCTTCCAGTCCCTCGGTAGGACGCCCTGATCTAATGAAGCTTTGAATAACGTATACACCGGTCTTGCGAGGATGTCAGCTATGGGCTTGATTATAGCAGGATGAATCTCTTCTGGTCCGCTTTATGGACGTCTAGGCTCTCCAAGTGCTGTCGCACTATCTCTTCCCATAACTGAAGGTCCCCAATTTCTGGCGGGGATGTTCCTACCTCCAAGGTTCTCGGCATACTGTCATCCGTTCGGTGTACACTGCCAAAATAGCCAGCCAATGCATCTGCCTTACCCTGGTCGTCCATCACGACTGCTTCAGCACCTATATTTAATGGTCCTTTACCCTCTCTCAGTGCTCAGTTGGACTGAACGTAGCCATGGTATGTCTTTGGTTTGATTTTGGCGCATTGGGCCAGCTTAAGCTCATGTTGCCTTTTTCCTTCTCGTATTAGCCTAACCGCCTCATTTCTACACCTTCCATACCGAATCCACGCCTGTTGATTTCCGGAAGATCTAAAGCTCTTCCATTACCTATTTCGTTGTTTGATGGTTCTGGCTATGGCTGCCCTGCACCACAACGGCTTGTTGCCATGTCGGCTGCGATTCAATGGATCAAATTCATTTTGTAATAATAATAATAAGTGTACATTTCACGAAGCCTCGTGAAGCATGCATAGGCAGGATCAAATGTACAACATAATCATCCGTATAGGAGAAATTCAAAAGGAAAAATTTGAAGCGCTCAGTGAACATAATTACAAATGGAACACAGAGTGGACAAGGTATCGGATAAAAAAGGTTGAGGATGGCGGATTGCTCTAAAAGAGCAAGTCGGTGAAAGTAGGACAAAAAGCGAAAATGGTTATACCGGATGAATGATGAGATGACTGGAAATACGGCAATCAGTGAGTAAAATAACAAGAGGCGGCCTGCAGATAGTTGGACGGAAACCGGCACAAGAGCGGATGGGATGAAGCAGAACAGAGTGAAACTGTCATAGAATATATATGCACTGCACGTAGTGAAACAGATGAGTTCTGTAGGATCTTGATCAATGGTCTCAGGGGCTCCGATCAGCAATGGATTGAATTGGGTTATTTAGGTGTTGGTCGCTTTGATGTGGGACAGACTACACGCTAGGCACTCAAACTTAAAACACCTTGTAGGTGAGACAGAGAGTGCGTTCCTCAAACGGCCGCACCCAACAACTATTGCCCGTGTCAAATTGTCCATTACGGGTGTAGACCCCAAGCCTTCGTCAGGCCCAAACCAATCAGATCTGGAATAGGAAGGCTTACATCGGCAGTCTGGGGTAAGACACAGCTGGGAAGGGATTAGGGGGAAAAAACGCAAGAAGCTAACGAAAAATATCTAATCGGGGTGGGTACTTAGGTCATACTACTGGTAAAAGGATGTTATCAAAATGTTTTGCTCTATAGATCCAAAATGGAGGTAGATACGTGTATTGGTAGAACATCAGTTGAGAAATTGGACACTGCTACCTGGTTATCATGTGCCACGGAGTTAAGCTAATTGAGTCGGATGAAAACGCAATCAGATAGATATAATTTAAGGTGAGATGGGTCGCAATACTTATAAAAGTATATACCAAAGTAGATTGTGTTCCACAGATCCAGCTTTGAGGCTGGATCGGTGTACTAATATGAAATCGGTTGAGAAAGTGGACACTGCTACCTGTAGATATACGAGGGCTTCCCTAATTACCATCCAGTGATCTTCTACACTAGCCGCTTCCGGAGCACCCCTAACCAACTCTGATGCTCTGTTTCTAAGATTCCCTAGATCCATACAACTGAAACTTTTAATCAGCTTGGATGGTCCCCTAGTTTGCCGCATGCACACTGATCGATATGCTGACGTGGTCGCTTTTACCAAGAGGTGGGTGCGACTGTAGTGCGATGATATCATTTTTGTGTTTGGTGATCACTAGATCTAGCTGGGACGGAGCATTACTTGACCTGAATCTAGTGCTTTCCCTAACATGTTGCCATGGGGCATTTTCATGTAGCTACTAGATATAATCCTCTTCTAGTGTCCCCCGGGTGCACATCTCAGACCTCCAGTCTATATGTGGTAGATTGAAGTCACCAACAACAATAGCTTTGTTAACTTCCTTTACTATCCTAGTGAGAGCACACAGCAGTTGACTATCTTCCTCACGGTTTGTACTTGGTGTACGATAAATACATACTACGTTGATCCTTTTATTCTTGGGTATTAGGGTTACTGTGCACAACTGTACATTTCTTGTTCAGAGAATGGTCTCTGATTTTATCTGGTTTGTGCCTCTTCTAATCAAAATTGCCACTCCTCCTCCCGCATATACCTGAGTTCGTACCTGCCGGTAAACGGAGAACGACTCGGACTATCTACGGTATACGGTTTGTATTATTCAGCCATGTTTCGGTGATCGCCACTACAAACGACTTCTGTGCCCAGGCTGTCTGAGCCAGTTCTGTCCATTTATTCCTAACGCTGCATGCGTTGGTGTACAGCATAAACATGCTGTCCTCAATTCCTACGCGTTTCCCATAGATCCTTCTTGCTTGGGCTTCGAGGGCAGCGCCGGAGGAGATAGGAAGTTTTTTCCGCCGTACCATTAGCCTGCGGGTCGTTTTGGTGAGCCACCTCAGCTGGTGGCTCTTTGCTGAACCTCAGTGAACCTTCGTTGTCTACGTTGTCTGTTTGCAGGCAACTTTGCCATTGCTCGTCTCCTAGGACATCTTTAATGACCATGAATCTTGACGATAACCCTTGGTATGCGTGCTGTGCGATTGCCAAAAGATATCCTCTGAGTTTGGACCTATTCGTTTAGTTTTTAGGCTTCATTCCCCCTTCTCAAGCAATTAAGCGTTCTCTGTGACTCCCACTGGGTCCGTCTGATGCGATATCGGCCTCTTGTCCTTTGGGCTACCAACACAGATCGGGCCAGCATTAGATCCTTAGTTCGTTCCGCGACGAACTCCACTAGAATTGGTCGCGCGGCGGGCAATTTCTGTTGGGATACGGGGCTTTATACGTCCCCACCCGATGGACCCTTTTAATACCTCCAGGATGCAAGATACCTGCTAGACGCAGTATGTCTAACACCTTTCTACGGTCCAACTTCCGCCTGGTCTTGGCTTCCCTGATATAAGGCTCCTCCAGGTTAAGTATCAGAAGCCTTTGCCCGGATGCCTTATTCATCGTATGAATTTGCCTTTGTAGATCAATCACGTGTCTCCCGAAGGGTTTTAGTTCTGGATAACTGGTTCTCGAAACGTTTTCCCGCTTCTTTGCTTGAGGTCTCTTACCCGGTTGCTGCACCTTCCAAGCTACCTTCATCCCTACTCCACTGACGAACTGCCGAGCCGGGGGGGGAGGAAAATGCCACCGAGAAATTGCTGGGATGTCCCGATACAGGTTTGGTTGCGGATAGGTTGATTGTCTTCTTTATTTGATTTTTTGCGTCAGTAGAATCTAGTATGTCCCTCTAATAACTCCTACTCTATGCTTTTCTTTAAACCAGTTTTCCGCAGAGAAGCATTCGCTCTCGATTCTGAGGCTCATGTCATGCCTAGTTTCATCGATGGAAATGTTTTCATAGCCGTTACTTTGAAAAGCTTGAAAAGTGGCTAATATAACGTTTACTTTACCCATAGTATGCAATATTTCTATATATAAACGAGTGAGTATGTCTACCCAAGCTGTCCCTTGTCATATTTTCCACCCTCAAGAGACTCGGTTGTATCACTTGGTATACGATCACTTCAACCTAACTATTAGCGTTTTTTTCTTGAATTTATTATATAATACTTGTAACTTTCCAGATTTTTAAACTTTTTTCACCCTTATGCATATCTGCGCTTATATTATCATTCTATGGAAATGTATCACTCCGAGTTTACTGGCGACCTCGAAATTGAAATTATGTTGCGCTACAGTGTGAGCTGAAGCGTTGAAACAACAACATATTCCACTCATTAATTGTGTACCATACTTTGTTTTCACAAACATTATAACCATGGGTCTTCATCTTATTGTGTATTATATGAGTACATTGTTCTTTATCTAGCCTGCCCTGATCGTGCATTACATGCATGTCTCTTGTTGTAATCCGAGAAATATACTATTATTATTGTTATTTTTATATGCAGGGTGTTGACTGTTTGAAAGGTAAACGCTGGTTTCACTGTTGTGTTCTGTGGTCAACTGGATTCGGCCTCTAGAAGACCGGATACTAGTTGTTTTTCGACTTATTCCTTTTTGAGTTATAGCCGAGTTCGCGGCTACTTTCAGGGTCCCTAATAAGACAGAACAGGACAGGACAGGACACAAAACTTGCGGCAGAGCCAGCTGGAGTTCAGTTTCTTGCACCAGGTGAGCTCAGGGTGGGCAACACGGTGCTTCAACAGTCTTTGCGTTCTAAATGCTTCCAAAGTTAGACCTGCAAAAGGATTACAAAGCTGATGGGTCCATGGGTAAACGAAAGATATCGGAGGTAGTTTCAGGGAAAATGCAATGGCTTACATCCCTTAAGGTCAGGTGACCCATGAAATAAAGGAACTATGAGAATGGAAAGTCACTTTTCCTAAGAAATTAGGATATAGAAGGGGAATGGGCACCTTGGAAATTAAATTAAATGAAGAGTGAAGATAAGTTGCAAGGAGGCTGGATGCATGGCTGCTAGCGTGACCCATTTGACGCTGTTTCTAGGGAAATTTGGGAAACAGTGTGTCACAAGATGCATCGAGCATCTTCTTCAGGGCGTGCACGCTGCCACAGTTGACTATCTCGTTTGTCAGCTTGATCCAGCTGTTGGTGATACGCAGCGAGAAGAAGCTGGCCCAGATCATTCTGTAAACCCTTGGTTTCTTCAGTTTGAGGCTGTGACCACGTCTTGTCTGGTCCCCGTCTAGCTCAGAGAGGTGTCTGATACCTTGCGAATAACCCTTGAGGATTCTAAAGGTTTCACTTAGATCACGTATAAGCCTACGGCTTTCTAGGGAGAACAGACCCAGTGCTCGAAGCCTTTCAGTGTGTGTTATTCTCCTTAGGTTAGGGAATAATCGGCGTTAAACGACGCTGCACCTTCTCCAGAACCAGTTTGTCCCGCACTAATACCGGTGCCCAACCTTGGACAGAGTACTCTAAGTGGGGCCGTACAAAAGTTTGGTACAGGGGAATAAGGATCTCTGGGTCTCTAGAGGGTACCGTTTTGCGCAGCCTGTACAGTGCTGCATTTGCTCTGCGAGCAGCTATGGAGCACTGGCGTGAGGATGAGAGTACAGAATTTACGGTAATCCCAAGATCCCTCACCTCGGTGCTTAGCTCGATTGCTTCGCTCGCAGATCCCCCCAGGTACCGAGGATTACCCACCGACTTTCCCGTGCGCATGAGTTTGCACTTGCCAATGTTCAGAGACAGACTCCATTCTGTGGTCCATGCTTGTACTCTATTCAAGTCTCCTTGCATCTTTTCGTTGTCGGGAGAAGCTAAAATTTTGGCATTATCGACGAATAAGAACAGTGGGTCTGCCATACACCGTGCCACGTCGTTGATGAAGACCAAGAACAAAAACGGTCCAAGGACGGAGCCTTGAGGCACTCCGCTGTGCACTTGGTTTTCCTAAGAAAGTTTGCCGCTTACCCGGAATTGGAAGGTGCGGCCTACTAAATAACTCCGAGGCCAATTTCGGAGTTCGGGGAGCCCTCACAACTGTGACAATATCATCAGTAGTAGTCCATGAATGACTGAGTCGAAGGTCTTCCTAAAATATAGGTAGCACACTTCGATACGTTCAATCCTGTCAAGTCTATCCGTCATTGCATCCAGGTAGGCCAACAGATTTGTTAGGTAGGACCTACCCCGTCTGAATCCATACTGAGCTTCCGTCAGTAAGTTATTCGCTGTAAAATGAATAATGACATTGTCACAAACCACCCTGTCTATAAACTTTAGTACCATTGAAAGCAAGCTCACTGGCCTAAAGGTTGAGGCGGTATCTCTGTTTCCCTCCCCATACATAAGGGTGACTATGGCCGCTTTCTAGTCAGTTGGGAGGGGGGCTGTGTCCAGTGACTTGGTAAATTTGCCGCTTCGAGCACTGGGTCTGTTCTCCCTAGAAAGCCGTAGGCTTATACGTGATCTAAGTGA
>UZAN01050994.1:0-15119 GCA_900618425.1 Echinostoma caproni | reverse complement strand
TCAGTTTGGCTGAAATTATTCAACCCGTGTCCGCAATATGGCATTTAACTGGTGGTCTGTATGCCCAAAGAGGTCTGCTGAATTCCTCCTCTACCACCGAATATTACTGTAACCCCCTAACATCGTACAACGTTGATTGTTCTCGCATCGGAATCTCGTTTCTAAATCAGTTTTTTTTCTATTACACGCCGGTGTGGCAGACGGCAGACGGGGTGGAACTCCATAGTCACGAAGACCTGCTGTTCATTGATTATAATCGGTAACCTTAGCCCCAGGACTTGGAATGACAAACGACATAAGGCCCCGCTATGTCAGGTGTGGTATGCAACTAAGTAGCACCAAAGCCGTCTACTATCAAATTTGGCTGGTGGTGAAGGGGCTCGAATCTCGGACCACAGGGTCCAAAGCATGCCGGTGACAGTGACTAAACCACTGCACTAACAACACAAACAGGTTTTTCACTCAAACTTTCGATGTCTATTTTATTGTTTACCATACCTGGACAGTGGGTTTTCATGGTTATAGGGTTTCCTTTGTTTCCATGTCCACCAAACCGACTAAATACGAAAACTCGGTCAAGTCGTCCATTTCCAGCACTAATCGCGTCTAGAAACATTTATCGTAGTGGAAATTACCGAAATAACTGAAAGTTTCTTGAATTCGTAAACTGCCATGCTCTGAATGTACCACTAGATTTGTGTACGAATATGACACTCTTTCGTGGCACAGCAACAATTTCAACAAGTTTTCGTTCCTATTCCTTTTTTCATTGTGCATTAAAACCATCCTGCCCCCCAACTTTATCGCGCTCAAATATGTTAATGATGTGGCACTTGGATGTCCCTCGTCTGATCCTGACAGTTTCTGCTAACTTCTGGAATGTGTAAATCAATTTTTTATTTGGTCTACACCCCCCCCCATTCTTTCATGCTGAATGCCAATAAATGTGTAGTTGTTCCTTCTAACCTTAAAGCAGGCACCCGTCAGATTTTTTGGTAACCAGCCTATACTTGTTGTTCACAATGCCATCATCCCCAATGCTGACTTTATCAAAAATCTCTAGGTTACTTTGCCAAATAACCATTTTGGGTTCGAGCAGGTTGATGATATCTACATTAGGGTTCGTAGACTATCCTTCTATGCTTTCACACCTACAAAGCTCGGCGTTCCCCTAAATGTATTTCCAAATTTACGACAGCCTGTCTTTTTCCAAACAGGTTATACTGGTTCTCGATCTAAACAAAGAGCGGACAATAAGTGAACTTTGTCTTAACCTTAGATTATGAAATGTTCCCATGTCTGTGAAAACTTTTCTCCCCGTTATGTACATTCTGACGGTTAGCGTGTGTGATTTGTTAACTGAAATGTGAGCGCCAGTGCTTGCAAAAGTTATACACAATACAAACTGCTTTCCCGTTGCAGTGGCATTTGCAATTTAATTCACGTGATAAATTTACTAGCCATACTGTCCAACGTAAAACACTGCCAGCACGCCCTATCGCCATAAATCTGTGTCTCATCCGAGTACGCGTTTGAAATTAAGGATTCTTCGTGCACGTACCACCACATACCGAAATAGCATCATCTTGCTTACATCTTAATAAATCCAGCAACCATGACTACTGACTGAAAATTGCCTATCAAATTAGCTTTTTATCACACCCATTTGTTTTTCATTTATTGAACGTTTATTGTACACCATTGTAGCTTGTCGAAAGTGCTGAACATCCACCCTATTGAATGCATAAAGCTTAACTTTACTTGACTAACCTTTACTTCGTGAAATTTACTTTATCGAAACGGAACATCTCGCATTCCCGAGTCAAAAACCTAGCAACAGTCTTATATCTTCGTGTATATTCATATTTCAGTTATCGTATATCCCAGACGTTTGTTACTTTAGTCAGCCAATCAGAGAGATATGTTGTCCTTTTCAACACGTTGCAGTCGCTATCTGATCGATGAAGCAGAATAACGTCAAACCGCACTGCACCACCATTCGTCCGTGTTGTTTCATTCGAAGGTTAACTACGAGATTGTGGTTACTTGTGAACACGTGCGAGGCCCCGCGTGTATAATCTTCATTTGTATCAATACTAAGGACTAATGCTTTATCGAGTCATGTGTAGCAATTCACATTCGAGTTTATGTGCGCAACATGGATGGGATACGCTCGAATTCTACCACGTTAGCTGTTCTAGATTTGAGGTTCGCTTTGGATCCTATGGTCACACATTCCCGTTCGTTGCAGTACCGATCATCAAATCTTTCTGACCCAGGAAATTGGACGTTTGAATCCTTCTCCATTATTTGCTTGTGGGTCTGGATTGTTGAATTTCATTGCTCTCATATTCCTATCTGTTTCCCGTTCTATACTACTTATCTTCAATCAGTGTAAATTCCCTGGTCTTCTACATTGTCTGGCCATGGAACCAGAAACTGCCCCAAACGGGAGCAAGAGTCAGGCATGGATTTCTATCTACGCACCAGACTTGGATCGACTATTGCCAGTAAATGGTCAAGTGGTTTTCTTCAAGTGAGTGTGTGTTCATTTGCTTCATGCTACTCATAGAGTGATCTTTTTGAATCGAAATTGTATCGTTGCGACGGGTGATCCTAGGAGGAGCGGCAAAACGTTTCGGTTTTGCTATTTGTTTAGCTTTATGCACTCTTGTTCAATAATAGGAACCAATTGTCGTCAGTAAACGCACCAAGGTACCGTCTAACGCAGATAAATTCGCACTTGTCCTCCAGACGCCTGGATACATGCATCCATGATGGTGATTTGATGTCGTCGCCGCATCCGCTTCCTACTAACCGGGAATCTCAAAGCAATATCCCAACCGTCTCTGTTGGCTGGTAGCAAAAACTGAAACTAGTATAGATACGCCAGCATTCCATATTTAAAATGTGGGAAGATCATACCTAGAACAGGCTACGTTACTCAATTTCGATGGGAGAATTGAAACAGTTAATAGACGAAGTATCCGGTCGATCGCGGTCGTTCACCATCAAGAGATTATTTTACCTCTCACTTCCGTCATCCATTTATCCTTGTAGACTTCCTCGTGAAGCGATTTTTTTCTGATGTGTGTTGCCGAAGAAGTTCAATAGAAGGATAGACAATCTCTGACCGGAGTCTTGCCAGTGGATTTTGATTTCCTGATTAATCTACTCAGAAGCAACCCGATCGATCTGTAATAGCTCTGAGTGGTGTGTCACAACTGTGTTCGGCTGTTTCTCTCTGATCCGGATGGAAGTTAGCTTGGTCGACTCGATGACATGTGTGATTTGTCATTTAACCGTGCCCATAGCTTGTGTTATTTGTTGTTTGTGCAGTTCTGTAACTGACGACTGTACAATTTCTTAAATGTTGTTATAGTCTGTGCATCTAACGTGCTCCAGACTAGCAAGTACCAATCAGATATGATATCCTCGGTTTGTGAGAGAACACACGTTTTCACATTTTATAGTTCAATGTTCTGCCTGTAGGGGTATATTTTACCGTGGAACGTTGTTCAGTTCACTTATGGATCGCACATAAATATACCTTATGCAGTATTTTTCCTGACTTATCCTATCTAGTAGATATTTCAGAACTGTTCCCTTTTTTCGTCTCTATTCCTCGATCACTCTAACTGTGGGAGCCGTGTGGCTTTGGTTGCTCACCTAGTTTATTGATGTAGATTGTCGTCGCTTAGTTATCGGAATAGCCCAATGCGCTAGGTTATCAAGCAAATTTGTCAAATTCCATTTGGGCACTTCCGATGTTCTTCATAGACTGTTTCGTCCTTTTATCTGTCTGTTTCACTAACCTGCACTCCAGCTTTCTGGGACTGTAATTCTCAATGCTGATGTAGTTGTGTCGTGAACTATAAACCGATGGCAACCTTGATGGTTTCCCGCACAGTTGATCATTATTATTATATTTCATACGCGTCTTAAAAATTATATGGAACTCTCTTTCCAAATTAGTCTTTCCTTTGATTGTAAATCTGTCTTCACCGCCGTGTTCACTTTCTTTTTCTAAATGATCCGTCCAACCATTACATCTCGCAAAGCAGAATCTATTCCATACCTCAGAGTGATTCTGAGTGGCATTCCTTAATGGCCGTCTCATATTGTCTAGTGCTTGCGTAAATGTCGTCTACTTTTCAAATTTGAAGGCTTAGACAATTCCACTTTAACTTCACTTGAGTTAGACATCTTCATGTGTATCTCTACGTTTTACTAGGCTTGCTTTCTTACTCCTCCATAATTTTCCCAATTCTATGAAAAGGACTTCATTGTGGTAATCTTAGGTTTTATCTAGTTGTTTTTCTCATCCAGTTTATTGAACTGATAACCAATGCATATGATTTAGATGTTCTTACGTATGCAAATTACGCTTTTAAAACTCTTGACAATTATCCCCATCTTTGAACAACCCGCGCCAGCCCAAGAAAGTATTCCCTTTATATCCATCAAAATAAGCCTAAGCAGCAATTCACTGTACCGCACTCGTGTACCGGCGAAGAAACGATCTATTCACCACTGAACCAGTTGTCAATTTTCTTTGAGTTACATCTTTTCCCTGACGCATTGTCGATTTACTGTTCACCTCCGTGTTGCATACATTAAACTTGCATGAGGGCTTAAAGCTTGACTGTACTCCGTATGGTGAATTCATGATTCTTGTCTTCTTCTTTCGCTTCACAGGGATGCCGCCGAACCATGCAAGACTCTGACTGCTGATGAGTTACAATCCTATCAGATCGGATCCTCTTGGTATGTTCATAATCAAATGATGCATTTTATTTTCCTCTCTGTACGATTGTCTCATATGTGTGGGGTGTTACCGCCAACTGGACATAATGAGGAACTTTTCATTTGTCCTGTATGCACCAGTACACCTGGTTCTTTTGTGCCTATAATCGGCAAAGAAGACTGTCTGCCTGGCATAGCATGGTTGCAATCGAATTTTCAATCTTGACGAATACCAGACTGCTCACCCTTCCTGGCATTTCTTCTTTGTATGTGTGTTCTGAGGTACCGTCAAGCGGTTTTTTGCGAAATCAGTTGGAGTCATTCGCCCGAATCGAATCCACAGTGTCGAACTAAAGTTGGATCCCACTTGAAGAGATCATCACTGATAATATGTTGCGTTCTACCGGATCTTATTGACATCTGGCCAGGCGGATTACGCGCTTATCCCAGGAACTACTCTAAAATGTGTTTCAGTTCAACAGACATGATCTGTCTCTTCGTCCCTCACACTGCTTGACAATAAACAACTTAACACTGTGTTCCGTAAACGGATGCATGTCGGACCATTCAAAATGGTTGATTGTGCGTGTGTGCCCGTGATAGAAACCTTATGCAAATGAGCAGCACGGATGCACATCAGTCGGTATGTTGTTGCCAGTCGGACTAGTGGTGATGAAATAGAGCTTGCGAATTGAACATGGATGATATGATGAAGTCATGTGACACAGTGCTCCGGCTCAAGCTCGTCTATTGACCGGTTATTTTCACTCATTTGACTTCCCATCTGAATCCCAAATACACATCGCTAGAAAATCTCATACTAACCCCTCACTTCACTCGCATACTCTAATTTTCTCCACTTTTAAATGGGCCTAGAATTACTATTTTTCGAGTACTAGTGCAGTAGTCAAGTAAGATACCCGAATACAAAAACATTCTGTGTTCAGTTTTTTTAATAGAATGCGATATGAGATGTAATGGTTGATGGAAAGTGGAAATGCAACTGAGTTTTGCGTATAATGGTCATTCCGCTACAAAACTTTGACACAATTAATCCTAGATGAATTGTAGGTTCTACCTTGAAACCGGCGCGTGTCTTTCGTCAAGTATTTCTTGACTGGCTCATTCGTTTTCTTCCTCTGCTGTGATCGCTCGATTCATTACCATGTATTATATATTTCACATCCGTCTGACGTCAGGCGGTGTGTCAAACAAATCGCGGCACAAGAATCTTTATAAAAAGGAAAACTTTCCATAATTTGCATGTGGCCTGAATACGGCCAGGTTACCCAGGCCAAGGCAGGTGAGTTTTATTGGGGAACCCACAATCGGAGCCTTTGGCTAGCCAACACCTGACCCGCAAGGCAGCAGGACGGTGTGCGAAAACTGCAATCCATGGGGGCCAGGTGTCCAGTTCATCGGATCATACGCCCTTTAGACGGAGTCAAACGTCCAAGGTGCCCAATCGAGCCGGTGACCACTGCCACAACCAGGAAGGTGTGAGTGTAGTTCGTACGCCCTCTCTTCGTTAGTTAGGAATCACGGTTTTTGGCCAACTCCCCTAGGTGAGCTACCAGTGGTCCACCAATCCGGATATAGGCTTTTTGTCCTCTCACTTTGGTGGGAAAACACCTCCATCACGAGAATGCAGTGAGTAGGGCTTGCTCAGCAAAAGTTATTTGAGACGCTTGGTCGTTTGGTAGCATTTCGTGAGGTGCAAGGGAAGGGAGAGCAGTCGCAACCCTAGACACCCACCCCCGACCATACTGAGACTTTCGGAGGCCATGTACTGTATGTTGAATGGTTGCATTGTGTAACCTTTTCCTTTGTATTGCGCTCCATTCAACAAAAGCTTCCCCTTCCTCATCATTGACCTGTATATTCCTTCGGGCTATAGAAGCGATGTGCTCTCTCGGGAACTATAAGTCTCACTGGGGGCATATGAGTATATGACTAGTTCCTTCTACCAATATAAAGCGCTGACGTTCGTGAGTATGTCATCGAGGTACTAACTTAGCCGTTTACTGTTAAATAAAGACCATTGCCTGCATGCCATTTCAATAAATCGGGTTCATCCGAAAACGCGTTCCAAATTTAGGATTCCGCCTGCACATACCACCACCTACTAAAACAGCATCATCCCCTATTTCGCTCGCATCGTCTTACTCCAAGAAAATGTTAGTACTGACTTGCAAAATCACCTATCCGATTAGGATCTTATCACATCTTTTTGTTATTGATTCTCAAATGTGTGACTTCTTTTTTTCAATGTCTTACACTTTATTCAATGTAAGTGCTGAATATTCATCTTATTGGATGCATAAAACTCGACTTGACTTATAAACTCTCAGCCATCGTTTACAGTAATGTATGGAGCTTCGCATTCAATTGGGAATAACGGCTGCAACTAAAATCCGTCATCCCTTATAGGACTCGGTCAAACCCAGGATGATCTTTATTCAGACAGTCATCACAGATGAGAAGTGAACATGTGCTTCTATCCGTCATCTTATGATTAGTGGCTGAGTTTCAAAATGAGGATTCACATCCAGCCGAGATAGAAGCGTGTAGGGTGCAGAGATAACGTTCAACGGACTAATATGTGACTTAATTGGGTCCTGATTGAAAAAAACCGTCTGGTTTTTCATAACACCGGAGCAATAACGTAGGGGAACGAAAACTTATGCGGTGAACCTAACTGACTAACAAAATGTCACAAGCTTTAAAAAAGAAAGGCACTTGTTCTTGGTACAGAAAACCTTATGGAGATTTCTGTGCACAATTCTCATTTGTTTATGTTTTTCTGGTAGTCGCACTTTGCTTTGTGATGTGTACTGTATTACAGTCTCATTTGATATTTTATGCCCACCCCAGTTCGGTACACATTTCCCATACTTCATGTCAACTTGTTCTATTTCCCACCCACTCAGGGACTCATATTCGCAAAACAAATCGACAAGTTTACCGGCTCTCACATACGGCCCAAGTCTGCCCCCTTCTTACCCGGACTCCGGGACAGGTTTCGGCTCCGTTTCTATCAAACGGACATGTGAACAACCGTTGCGTATATATACGGCCGAAGATCATCCACCTTCGAAGCTTGCATGATCTCCTTCTATAATAAGACTAATAATATGCAGTAAAATCTCATGAGCGACACGGTCTCTGCGGACATATGATTGGTTGTACATGTTTTGGATCGAACCCCGCCCTACCTATTGGACTATAGATCCCATTCACAATCGGCCGTCACTCATACAGATATTCATCGTCTCACGGGTTCTTTGAACATTTCTTTCTCTCTCGATGTGGGCAATTGGACCTTGCGCCCCGAAACAGTGGTGATTTCACCTGGTGGAATTCCCACTTGGTTACTCTTTATCACGTTCTCTCCTATCCCAGTACATACATGTTTCTGCGCTCACTCCTCTTTCTCTACCTATCCCTTTCATACCCAACTATTCATACGGAGACCTTTATGTGGTCCGGCTCTATTCATTCGTGCGATTGAACGCCAATGCGGTTGGCGATTCATAAGACAACATGGAAGAGGTTCACCCAATCTTATTGTGTTTGCCCCGGTTTGGATCCATTCCCGGACAGCGTTCCATACGATTTTTCATTTTGTGACCCAACTCGGTGATCCTCCATACCGTGTTTGTTCAACTTAAATTCATATACACACTCATCCGATTGATTGTCTGCTTCTCCAATCTCTGTCTGGTTCGCAACACTCCCCTATGAAGCGCGCACTTTTTTCGTCCTGCCGAATAGGTCCCTTCCACCGTTATTGGTTGTATTTCGCTTCTTTACCATCTCGTTGTGAGGACACCGTATCTGCTTTGACAGACCAGTTCGCGTTCAGACAACAATGCCTGATCCTGACTGATGAACAGGCTGTTCTCCGGGATCGTTTAGTAGGAGATTATCAGGGAAATGGTCTAGAACAACCATTCAGTGTACTTGGTAGAGCGAATTTGGTTACCGGCATTGATCAGCGAGAGCTTAAAACCTTCCTTGATTTCTCCAGGTGGAATTTTTCTCGGTGACTTACGTTGCTGGTGTATATTCTTATTTGGTTTTCCAGCCGTCTCACCCTTGCCGTAGTCTAACACTATTCACAATCATCAGTTCGATATCGTGGTTGTCCAGAAACAAGGCCCCATCTTATATAAGTTGCACATCCGAAGGAAACCACTGACGGGTATCTCGGGGGTACTTTTTGTTTTCCAAAGACGGATCAAAACGAAATCAGCTATTTCGGTCAAGCGATCGGTTAATTATTCTTCGCTTCTCTCATGTTGGGGGGCCCGAGGAAGGCACAAGCAAAAAGTCATTGGGCAAAATGTCCACACAAACTGTACTCACAATCGCTGGAGTGGGCTCTATGGCCAATTTATTATGAGGTGTGGCCGCATTTACATATAGATTACTAGGGCTGTCTCAATGTTGGGTAAATGTTCAGCTCTTATAGTTCTATAGGAAATCACAATCTACTAACCAGAGGTGTATTCCGTAACACTACGCCCCGGGCCCAATGCGTTAGAATTGAATCCGTAAGAACTGACNTATCTGCACAGATAATGGCTTACATTTCATTACCGAATATTTGTACTGGCTGAAGACACTTCGCTGTTGTCACTTGTTCACTGTCGTATAATCCAATAGATGGGCGGAAAACGTTACTGGTGTACCTAAATTTTTGCTTTTCGCTTCCTTTATTGTATATCATTTTCACTATGCCAGAAGTGGTCAGTCAAAGGGCTACCATACAAAAAATGATGGGGAAAACCTAGTGTTGGTGGTTGTATTCTCCGGCGTAATAATTTGTGACGTTACTACTTGCCACCACCGTCCAAATGTGCTATGTATGCTNNCTCTACGTCCGCACTGGAAGATAAAAAATATTTGAATTATTCCACAGCCTTCTCTTCACCAAATCTGGTGCATCATATTCAGCTCAGCTTGTCATCACCCCAACAGATATTGTTCCTGAAGTTGTATTGTATTGTATTATAATAACTTCTGCAAGCATGAAGCCCACATTGCAGTTAAAAATATACAGTTTGGAGCAAGGGAGAAAATGAAAATAACAATGAAAAAGGAGTTTTAAGTTCCAAAACTGTTAACAAATTCTGTGAAAACCTGTTCTTTGTTTACAAGACTACGTGCTAATGAGGGTACTGTGGAGTTACGATAAATGTTTATTCTAGAGGGAACACAATGATATTGTGATCTAGTTGAGGGATGGGAACAACAGGAAGTTAGATCTGCGTGTAGTCGATGAAAATCTTACGCGCAAACATTTCACATGCATTCAAATGACGTTCGCATAGGTTAGTTATGAACTCCTTTTGTGGGATTGAAGAGACACGGCTAATGATGGTCAATCCACGTCGAAGCAAATTAAAATCTTTCTTAAGGAGGTTGAGAAAAATAACAGATAAACAATAAAGTTAAACAGGAAAAACAGACTGATACACAAAGTTGGAAATAATCGATTGTGGAGTACAAAACTGACGAAGTTTACGGATATGAAAAGAAGGTCGTCGAAGCTTACTGACGATGTGTTGAATGTGAGAGGTCCAGTGAAGATTAGTATCAATAAAAACGCCCAGGTATTGAATACAGTTTACCCGGGATATTGGTTCGGAACCAATCGATACGGGTTCAGACGGGAAAGAAGAGCGTGATAGTGTAAAGAGACATTCGAAACATTTGGAAGAATTAAGAGATAGGTCCGATGTGGCGGAGAACCGTTGGACGTTATCCAAGTTATCAGAAAATTGTGATAGACCAGAAGAGTCAGAGGTGGCGTGACACAAGACCACATCGTCAGCATTCTGGAAGAGAGAAGTAGGGTCGCAAGGAGACAAGTCACTAATACACGTAGAATGTAAGTATGGGGGAAGAACTGCACCTTGGAGTACTCCAGACCAGTTCAACAACGGTTTGGATTTCTTTCGACCTAACTTGGTACACAGTTCTCTCGGAGAAGTAATCGGCAAGCCAAGCTAATAACTGTCTAGGACAAACAAAGGTCTCTAGTTTATGAAGAAGAAGGGAACGGGGAATAGAATCAAAAGCAGACGAGTAGTCCAGAAACACAACGGACGGATTTCGTAGAGTCATTCAAGGATTTGGTAGTTTTATGTAAAAGAGTGGAAACTGCATCCAGCGTGCCTCTGTTTGGTTTATAAGCAAACTGAAGAGAATCATATGGGACATCAACGGAGGACTGAATGCGCTTAAGAACAACACGTTCTGCTAGCTTAAGTCCAACAGAGGTTAAAGCAATAGGACGAAAGCGTTTAGTTAGAACCTTTGAAGTAGATGATTTAGGAATGGGAACAATTTTTACTGGTTTCCAACAGTCTGTTATACAGCAGGATTTTAAGGAATTGTTCAAAAATGATGTGAATATTTCACTAAGAGAATAGGCCCCATATCTCAGAAGGGAAGATGAAAGACCATCGGGACCAATATTGCACGTGGTTTTCACGGTACGCCAAAAGCTCAAGAGTTTCTTCTTTCGAGACGGCCTCTACTTGAACGGCATCGTCGAGAACAAATGGCGTGATCGCATCGCTTGATGGGTAGATAAATGCTGCATTGACACTGTCCAAATCTGTTGTACAATCCGACGTTTTGGATTTGGTCCCACACAGCAATTTGCTACCTTGCAAAATTCGTTTACTGATGTTACACAGCAGAAGCTGGGAGGTGTACGAGACAGAGAGGCGTTTGATTTCAGTTTTGATCAAGTCGGTGTAATGCTTGACAGCCGCTGAGTCTCTAGATTTGTACGATCGTTCCTTCTGTCTTCTGAATGATTTCAGCAGTGGAGATGCTATTCTGCCGCTAGAAACAAATAGAGTTTCAAAAGGGCAGCATAGGTTAAACGTGTGGCTAAGTGTTTCAGTGAATAAGTTGAGTGCATTGCGTAAAGAGGGATCAGAAGAAAACCACGTAGAGACGACACTGATGGAACGCTTAAGAGGAAGGGTGTTTCCTGGGGAGAGATTGCGAAGACGGATGGTGATTTGATTGGTTCTTGTGAGTGTACTGTGAATGAGACAGGAGTACACTATGGGTCTTATGAGAATCAGTGCATGATCACTAGTGGAAATAGGTTGGATGAGTTCTAGGGCAAAATGTTCTGGGTGATTGGTAATAACCTTGTCTAAAAATGAATCACCTCCTGTGGGGGACAAGCAAATATCAATTAAGCCAAAAGAAGTTATGTGATAGGTGGATGCATGATTAAAGTCACCAACAATGATGTGGAGGCTATCGTCTATGAGGGGAACGAAAGACGGAATAAATGCATCAAAGAAAGACGAAATGTGAGGCTGGGTACAAAAGGGGGGTATGTGTAATTTGGTAATGATTGTACTCCTATATCGCAAAAATCTAGGGAAACATTGAACAACTAAGCAGTCAATGCCATCGGCGGAATAATCAAAAAACTTTCAGACTTGCCGCTCCGGGTTGAGTTGATGTACGTGATCACTCCACCTCCTGTTTTCTTACAGTGCTTCCTATCCTTACGGAAGCATTTAAAACCATTGATACCATTTAGTGAGTCTGTGGTGATCCAGAATTCCGTGACCGCAATCCATGCACGACTAGGTAGAGTTTCATGTCACCTAATCACCGTTCAGGAAGCTGGACCAATGGTACACTGGGCGAACATGATATCCGAGTTAGCACATATGATACGTCGGTGCAAACGGTTATGTGATTAGAGGATTATCGTTCAACCAATCATATGGACTATTACATTCTATAAAACATGCTCTAATTCCATCAATAAACATGAGCATTTGGTGCTACAAATTCCTCGTGTATTTCATTGGTGTCCGCAGTTCGGTATATGTGCCTATTAGGACGACATTATTGCGCCTAGCAGACACTTACATGACGAACGCGTGCGTGCTTTGCTTGAAAGATTTTGTTCTCATAATGTTTCTAATAACCCTGATAAATGCGCCTTTGCGACGACTACACCTTCTTGTTTAGGCTTTTTGGTTAATGAATCCGGATTCCGTCCTGACCCTAATCGATTTTCTTCGCTGACTAATACTCCGTCTCCGAAGTCATTCCATAAACTTCGTTCTTTGATTAATTCTTTACGACACTATTCCAAGTTTATTTCTAAATTTTCCACTCNNNNACAGTCACAGCAAACATTTCAGTGGACTTCGGTCCATGAACGTGTCTTGAGGAAGTTACTTTCCTTTTTATCTACCAGTGCTGCTTTACGTCCTTTTTCCTCACGATAACTTTCTNCCGTTGGAATTGGAGCTGTGTTGGAGCAGAATGGTCATCCGGTGCTGTGCATCTCACGCAGACTCACGGTTGCCGAACGTGGATATTCCCAAACTCAACGAGAAGCTCTAGCTGTCTATTGGGCTGACACGCGTATGCACAAGTATCTTTGTGGTACTCATTTCACTATTGTGAGTGATCATGAAGCCCTGCAGTTCATTTACAACCCTCAACGTTCCCTGGCTAAGTTATCTGCAGCCATTGTACAACGACGGAGTATTGCGTTGTTTGCTTATTCCTACGACATCCATCGTCGCAGCGCGCAGTCCATTCCACATGCAGACTATCACACTACGCCATTTCATAGGAGGCTTTTACGGCTGATTGTCTGCTCACTCAACCGCTTCCGGTAAGCCGATCTGATCTATTTCACGAGACCAGGAAATATTACCACGCTATCATTTCCTGTGTCCGTCGAGGTTGGCGAGGTGATATCAAGCATTGATTTCCGGAGTTCTATAAACGTCGTGAAGAAATTTCTGTGACGTTTGATGGTGTCTTATGCTACCATGATCGCATTTTCGTACCTCCGACATTACATATTGCTGTTCTCAGTGACTTGCATTCCGGTCATCTCGGCATTAAAAGGTGAAATCTCTTGCTCGTCTCACATGCCGGTGGCCCGGATTGTATCATGATCTGAATCGTGTTGCAAAATCCTGTGCTGATTGTGAGCACAAAACTCATTGACAGCCTTCGAAATGGACTCCGTGGCCAGTGTCTTCCGAGTCATGGCAAAGAATACATGTGGATCACGGTGGTCCATTCTTCAACATGTCATACGCATTGGTGATCGTCGATTCCTATTCCCGTTGGCCGGAATTGTACTTTAATACATCGCCCAGTTCAGAATTTACTATTCGAGCACTCAGGAAAACGTTCAGTAGAGAAGGTGTCTCGCACGCTATCGTGACTGACAATGGAAGTCACTTTACTGCCAAGAAAGTTAGCAATTGGTTGAACTCCGTGAGTATTCGGCATGTTCTCACTCCACTCCGATATCCGCAATCTAATGGCGCAGCCGAAAACTTTGTTTGCGCGCTGAAGAGTGCCATTGCTTCTTTGAATCCCAGTACATTCGATGCATTGGACACAGGCGTTGATAACTTTCTAATGCAATACCGTAAGGCAGTACATTCAACGACGGGACACAGTCCAGCAAAGTTGTTTAAGAGTCGAGTACTTCGAAGAAGTCTTCTACACTTAGAGTCTGCGGAAGTCGTGTATTATCGTGGTAATAATTTACTACCCTCCAGGGTCACTGTACTGGACAATATGGGACAAAGAGTATGTCGCATATTGGATCTGGACCATGGCACTGTACATCGCAGACATGTTGATCAAGTAATCTGTAATTTGCCCAATCCTGATACTAGTTGTGAACTTACTAATACTTTTATCTCTGAGTCTTTTCCAGAGGAATTACATCCCGGTACAAATGTCGAAAACAATACAGAAGAACCCAGAAGATTTGAACGATTACTCAACAAAGCCCGCCCTGATTACAGAAAACCGGAGCTTCATTGAAGCTGTGGTGGATGTGGTGATTGCTCATGAACTGTGAACTCTTTTGTTTTATTGATATGATATTCTTGTACATTCCGAATTTCCGCTCATTACAGTTCCATTCCATCGCTGAGTTCCATGTTCTGATTTCGTTTTGAGTCTTAGTTCNACCTATAAGATCTGAACGATTACTCAACAATGCCCGCCGTGATTACAGAAAACCGGAGCTTCATTGAAGCTGTGGCGGATGTGGTGATTGCTCATGAACTGTGAACTCTTTTGTTTTATTGAATACGATATCCTTGTACATTCCGAATTTCCGCTCATTACAGTTCCATTCCATCGCTGAGTTCTGTGTTCTGATTTCGTTTCGAGTCTTAGTTCTGGGTTGGACTACTATTGCGCGGAATCCGATACATACACAAAGTCGAAGTTTTATTATGGGAATAGCTTACAAGCAGGTGCTTTTCTTGTTTCATAGGATATTTACACAGATGAATCGTTACACATCGAAAAAGGAGTCGCATAGAGATCCG
>UZAN01050990.1:7597-19592 GCA_900618425.1 Echinostoma caproni | reverse complement strand
GAAAGAATTAGTACACACGTAAAGCAACAGTATGGTATACAGAAATCTAGTAAGCCGATGTGTGACTCCAATGCCTTGAATGTATTCATCTTTCTACACCAGTGGCAAAAGCCAAAGGTTCTCACTTCTATGCTTCTGTTATTTCCCCAATGGTTATCATACTACTTATGAGTAGTCACGAAATAAGGCCGTCAAAAATGATCCTACGTACGTATTTTTCACATTGATCGTTCTGGCAACAGTTCGTTCGAAGACACCTGGCTTGAAGAAAAAGCCATCTTCAGCCTCTAATCCCAAAATATCGACCAACTACTGTCATTCCGCGTTCATTTATCTCAATCCCAATAATTATCACCACTAATATTGAATGAGCCTTACAACGGCATGCAACTGTTTTTCCTGCAACCTAATGTATTTGGTCAATTGATGAAAAAGTTTCAACAAAATTCAAGATGGAAAAAGTTGAAAAAGGGAACTAGGAATGGATGGAAAAGTGGGTGGATTTACGTGTTATACTTTAAAGCATACCCAAAAGTTCCCTCAACCATTGAATAGACTAACCGCGGGGTTCCACAAGAGAATATTTAGTGTGAACTTTGTTAACAGGTGTCTTGTCACTGATCTTCATTCCCCTATGCCATATTTGAGCTTTATTACGTTTGACTTCTTTCAACTTCTATCCGCTTCTGCATAATCGCTCACATTCATAGCACATGTCCCATCACCAAATTCTATGAAGGGCAACAGTTTACGTAAGGTAAAAGCGAGCAATTGAAGATTCAATTCAATCTCAAAGAGGGAATTCGTAAGCGTTCGCTCATTATTATTTGAAATACTGTGCCCCATCTCGGCACTGCCTATCCGGTTATCAATCTGATCTCGTACGTTGCACCGAAGGCACTAGTGTTTTAGTTATACACTTCGGAAAATAAGTTTATGCATTGATACATCCCTTAACATCAACAAATTTTCGGCGTCGCAAAGTAAAAAAATGGCGTAAATCACTTCGGTGCGTTAGGCACTTGGCGTATTCAACAGATATATTTTACTACTGATACAGTTTAGGTAGTATGAATATAAATCAGGAGACAGAACTTTCTTACAAGCTAAGATAGCAACAGGATAAACGCATACAAGAGTTATTAAGGGGATTCATTTTCGATGTACTGCAAAGCCTAAATACGAGAACTTTATTTCTCAGTTATTGATAACAGAAAAACATAATAGAAAATAGAACATCATGCAGCGAAAAAGGCTTTTAGAGAGGTTAGAAACATGGGTTTGCACAATGTATCCACGGTCATTTCGCTGCATATATATGCGTGGACTCTGCGATCAACGTGATTTTATCTTCCGTGAAATAACAACCGCAAGACGAAGACAAGATTGCTACCTACAACGACATGATGCAATAACACAAAAATGTAAGAGGGTGGCGTTTAATCATCAAAGCAAAGCTAATGTCACCAACCATTCATGTTGTTAGCATGGATCGGCTTTGTCAAGTCAAGTATTTGCTTTATGCACCCCGAAAGGTGGATATTCAGCAGTCACATAGTCATCTAACAATTATCGAACAAAATTATAGCATAATTATCGTGAGCAGTGAAAATGAATACAATTTAAGAGATAACTGAGTATAGGTCCGAAGCAATGCTTTCTGCGCTGACAAGAAATCGGGCAAGATAGGGCACCACAGAAGACCGATAAGCGGTCGTACGAGCAAATATACACTTATAACGGGACCGGGTGGAAGAGGAGGAAACACACTTGATAAGATCTTGATGTAATGGATGTGAAGGGTTATCCAAGATTTTTGTTGATAACGAAAGACATGACTTTTTATGTTGGGAAATGATGAAGTGACAGATAGTTTCACGGGAAATCCCACTGCTTCTAGATAGATGTGTTAATGATCTGGAAAGCATCCCTGGAAAGATTACTGGGGACCCATACAACCATAGGGGTAAAATACAGGCAAATAGAAAACGTTTAATCAAGAAGCGAGGGACCGATAATGTTTTCAGTCGTAAGACACATAAAGTGATAGTTTTCTGACCTTTATAAATACAGAGATAATTTGGTCAGACCAACATACGTTTCGGTTTATTAACACACCAAGATACTTGACGTTCGGGGGTTGGACAATATTGTCATTGCCTATGTTCAAAGGGGGACAAGATTCCAAGTGATTAGCATAACGGTTCCCTCTGTGAAGTGAGAACAACACGTCTACACATTTAGAAGGATTAAGAGTTAAGTTATGCTCAGTAGACCACTGAGCAAGGTTAGTAAGGCCAAGTTGGAGTAGGACTGGTTGGAGCCTCGGCAACTCTCAGGAGCTCTCTGTTTATTGTGTCGTAAATGACCTGTAATAGAGATTGCGCACTCGCCTATCTGAGTTTTTCTTTCTCATTTGATGACGCAACATTTTTCAATTGGTGTTTCATCGCTTTTTCAAACCACTGTGTTCGGATAATCGGTGACGTCACTGCCCGGATAGGTGACCGAGCGTCCACACAGTGCAGTTTGATTTGGCGGAGTGAGGCAGTGATTCTTTCGCGGATTTCGTTGGTATCCGCGTGATGAAGTCAATGATCAGGTCAACTGAGTTTGACGGTATAGTTCAAACGCGGACCAATGGACTTACGTCATCGTGTTTGTATGACAACTTTAAAAAACTTTTCGCTTTGGGGGCAGTTATTGGTTTTTATAGATTTGATGTTTGATGAATGCAACTGGATATATGTTTTCGTGCATTATCTTTTTAAGAGGTCAATTTCGTTATTCAAGCAGCTTTCGGTGTATGTTTAACGCACTCGATAAATCAGTTCGAAAACGAGACCAATTTTATATTGTGTGGGGGCGAAGCTGGTGAAGTGCAGATATCGCCCAAATCGCATGCTCTTTCCGAAGACATATCATTTAAGAAATCCATTTGGTCGACGAGTAGTGCTAACA
Organism: Echinostoma caproni; assembly: GCA_900618425.1. Classification (NCBI taxonomy): domain Eukaryota; kingdom Metazoa; phylum Platyhelminthes; class Trematoda; order Plagiorchiida; family Echinostomatidae; genus Echinostoma; species Echinostoma caproni. The sequence continues at coordinate 16,631 of UZAN01050990.1, read as the reverse complement.
TATAAGAACACGATGCGGCCGTTCAGTTCATCATGACAAGCTAGCTGGATGTTGTGACGGACTGCGTTGAATCGATGAAATAGGTTTTCTCTGACTTAATGTGGCTTATAACGAAGCTGTGATCAAAATAGTGAAGATAATATAGATTTTTTAAATGCTCTCCTCCAGCCTTTTTGGGAAACTAAAATAATATTTTACTTTCCCAAGACAATTTTAGTCTTAAGTTGCGAAACGAACTTATATGTATTGGCATGAATACAAATATCCGAAAACCAGCCGGATTGCCAGTCTGTTGTTTTGCTCTCTGTAGACGAAACATAAAACACTGAAATATGCCGAAATTTTGCCCAAAGTGAAGGGTTGGTCACATTAGCATTACCTTGGTGAATGCCTCCCCCCTTCGACGCTCGTGTTTTATGCCATTTACTGTAATTAACAATTTTGTCCTCGGATTACGTTGTGACTTCTCCCGGTTCGAACATCGAGCGTGCGACTCAATCTCTAGGTGTTTTGAGCGTTATTCTCTACATTTCTCGTACCGAAGTGCATCGTTTTTCAAGTCAGATTTAAATCCAGGAGACGCTATGGAAGATTGAGTAAAAAGCGTCATTATTATTATTATGGTTATTATTGCTAAATAACTGCTATGGTCTGAATTAAAGCTGTGCGCTTTTCCCAGAATGTGATCACTTGACACTTTAACATTCATCCGTGTCTCAATTATCTGTAATGATACAGAATAGAGCACTCAGTAGGAACTGGTTCCTATTTAACTAAACTACGAATATAACATAACTAACGGATTATAAGTAGTAGGCACCTATACGCTTTTATGTTTATCAATCATTCGTTGGACTGACTACTGCATCCCAGCAGGTGATTGAAAATAAAAACTTTTTAGGCTGGTCAGTGCTTTATTTACTAGAAAATCGCTGACCGAGTTTCAGCATCATTTCGATTGTTGGTCGTCAGATCTTAATTAATTTTTCTAAGCCAAGTTACCAATCAGGTTTTTCACCTTTTCGCGCAGATGCTCAACCCGAAACTCCAAGTTTCATGCATAACAGATTTGCGGTTTTTAGTCTCAAAATTATTCAAAAAATTGCGTTCCCCTGTAGGATGGCTCCTAAGAGATGAGCAACGGGTGATTGTCCCTAATATTGCATGCTCTCCGAACTGTTATGGACGGCAAAACAATTAGCCCAGTGGGTTGTCAACATCTCCCCAAATTCCCGGCCAAACATTCATATACTATTTAAACACTTGTTGTTTACATGCTCCAACTGGATCGGCATAATGGCATGCAATCAATGGGCAGAGGTCAGTTTGTTTACCAATGCTCTCTGTTCTGAGTTGAGGCAACGGCAGTGCAACGAGACTCACGCGGCCATGATCGATCACCAAAACCCACCCCGGATGGACCAGTGGACCAGTGGAAACAAAGGCAGGGACGGACGGACAAAGCAGAATAAACTGCGGATCGATCTGAATCATGTGCCCGAAGGTCAAACAAATCTGGATGCATACGCGTGGATGACGCATCGAACATGTTAACAATGGTCCAATCATGAACAACCTGACCCGGACCATCGCTCCGACTGTTGACGTTCAGCCCACACCGCCGGGAGTGCGTGTGCGTGTGCATGTGTGTGTTCAAGCCCAGACAGCATCAGGCGAACAAACCGGTGCACGTGCGCTCACCGTCCGGTCCGGAAACGTGCCCGCATGAATCGGAACAATGCACTGTGAGATGGAGTGAGTCGTGCCATGTCTGAATGGCTGAACCAACAGGGCACCTCAGCCCTGTTGGAAAGCGAATGGGTTGATAGACGAATTGGGGGCCCTCCGGGCAGGATGAATGGTTTGTTTGGTTTTGTAACCATGCTCTTAGTGAACACTGACGAACTTTTTCGAAAACACTAGGCTAGCTTGTGATCCTTCACACAGGTTGTGATTCGGTGACCCTTCACTCGATTAACGATTATTTCACATCGATAGTTTTGTAAGAAACCTGCAGAACCTTTGCACAGATTTCCGCTTTTAGCAGTAGTTTCCTAACTCAATTTCCCACTTATAAATTTCATGGTTCCTCAATTTGAGATCGGTGTGTCGCATGCGATCTACGACCGGTATCAGAAAAACAAGTATAATGAATTAACAAGTAATAGACCTTTAAACTGTCCAGTGACTTGGAAGGGAATTCCCTTATACTTGAAATGTTTTAAGATTTGTAACGCTGAGATATTCATTCGCCCTGGATCGGCCAAAGGGCCATTTAAACCCGTTTTGAAATTAGCCCTTCATATTTTGTAACAGATCAATTCTGTGCCATCTCGCTTTACAAGTAACTTTCTCGTCTATGTTAGCTATTGAATTATATAATAATTTCACACCCGAACCGATTAGTAATCGGGATGGAAATAACAACTCCGTGAACGAAAATAGTCTAAATGAAGGGTTTTTAATGGCGATGGTGAAAACAACACAGACTTCATCACAACTATATTGTGGTACGGAGACTCAACTAAAATACGCAGATTTTGTGCATTTGTTGCTATCAGGGAATCCACAATCATCTCGAACTCGTATTCGAAATGGTCTTTGATGAAGTGGCACATGGATTCGTTGATTAAAACGTACCAAAGTAACACGTGCACAAGTCATCTTTTTTGTATATTTGGCTGGAAACCTAAGGAGAGAATGTTCGAACTAGCAGTTCGTTCAGGCACTAATTTGGTTGACCTATTTTCAGTCACTCTCAACTTCGAACTGTGATGCCAGTATGCTGGTTAGCCAACACATACTTCGTTTTGGCATTCCATCTCGTCATTGATCACAATACTCGCTGTAGCTCGTCTTCCGCAACCATCCACGCTGCGACTTCACCGTGGAATCGTTTTGAGGAAGTTTCCGTCAGAAACGTGTAAGATAATCCCCACGTAACCGGAAGGGGAGCTTCAAAATCTCTGATAGAGCCTTCACGTCGAACAATCCCAATCATGTTTGATGTTAAGGCAAGCTACAGCCAAGACACAACGGGTTGTGTTTGCAAAGGCACTGACGAAATCCGAGGGCTCACTCATAAGCACTCATCATAACAACTGCAACCATGATCAAGGGACCCCTTTCGGGAAAAGTACGACCTATGCATTTCTACTTCGTGAATATTGTTTTGGCATCACGTAATGAGCTTAATCCGTTACTAAGGTTACGCATCAGTAACGGCCATGTCGAACCTATCGGTTGGTTTCAGTTAACCAAGGGAACAACAAAGGAAACGGTCAAATACGCAAGTGGGTAAATTGACCACTTGGTTTTAGGTCAAGTCAAGAATGCAATTTATGAATCCATGGTGGACAGAATTTTCAGTGAACAGCGACGTTGTTGCATGTGGATTGAAAACTGTCCAACCGATGCAATATAAATCTCGTCAGCTAGTGAGAAGTTGCAAAAAATGGTTACTTGGGCGTTCACCTGAAAAATGTTACATAAAATGAAAAAAATAATGATAAAACGGCCCAAATGACCATTTGTCTTTTTATTGTTAAAGCTCTGTTGATTCACTACCAACATATTGAGCTTATTATTTACCATACATTTTTTCATGTCAAGTTGTCCCAGTATCATATCATGCTGTCCGGGAATCATTTCAAACCGTCCCCGGATTATTTCAAGCCGTCCTGCGATTATATCAAGCTATCATGAAAGACACTGTGTTCATTGAAAGACAATCGCGGGGCACATGACACAATTAGGCAAAATCAGAGCGACGCACAAGTATTTTATACCGGGATGTATGACGACCATTTTGTGTTCAAAGGGCGAACATTAAAAACGATTTCTATTGAGAAGCTTTCAAACAATAAGGCACAATGAACTTGGAACGAACATGCACATCGACTGGATTCTCTAACCGAATAAAGATATCAATAAAAAATTCAGCTGTAAGTAAAACAGTCCTACATCCACATACGATATCTCAACTGCCGGTCCCGGTATTCAATAACTGTAAAATGTTGTAACACGTCAAAACGGTTTGGAGGATTAGATACCAAAGTGGGGTACGAAATCATTTGAGTGGAAAGTCAATCGATTTTTGTTAAACTGAATTATTTTTCCAGCGATATAGAATTTTCAATTTTGTTTCACTCCATTGTTCTTATTTGGGATGACTTAGCTCGGTTCATCCAGGTTTCTGGATAGATAAAACGGACTATACTTTAGATGCAGATCAACAAGTTAGTAACCAAAAGGAGGATTTTGTCATTGCTGTAATACCATTAGGAAAACACGAGGTATTAAATAGACTAATTCAGTCGAGTTCAGTTTTTGCAACCATTAACCATGCACTTTCGTACACCGGTTTTGGTTGATAGTCTTTTGGTAGTCAAGTCAAGTCAAGTCAATCAAAGCTTTATGCACCCGATAAGATGAATTTTCAGCATTTTCGACATGTTACAGTAGGGAAAAAACGTTAAGTGTCGGAAAAAGAAGAAATATACATTTACTAAATGACAAATAGACGGGTTTACGTAAAATCCTAATGTGAGAGATGATTGTTCAAGTCAGCAATAATATTTGCTCGGTTGATCAAGATGCCAGCAAAATAAGGGATCATGCTGTTTTTATGTGTGGTGGTGCGTGCATAAAGAATCCGAAATTGGGAAAGCGTACTCGGATGAGAGACCGATTTATTGAGATGGGAGTGCAGGCAGTGTTCTTCGTTGGACAGGATATGGCTGATAAATCGGTCGCATGAGTCAAAATGCTTGCTCACAATAAAGTCAACCAAAACGGTCTTTAAAATGCCGCTACAACGAGAAAGAAGTTTAGGAGATCTGCAAAAAGAGAATAAAGTCTTTCTCCTTCCCCATTTGGATATAAGAGCAGAATGAATATTGGAATGTTGAAAGCAAATTCAAGCGGAAGATGGAGAATTCATATAGAATAATGATAGGGGAATAGTGAGTGGATGTACGAACGCCACTGTTTGCGACACCCAGCCATATCACTCAGTGTCTCTAACCATCGATGAAGCACGAGCGCCACTGTTTGCGACACCCAGCCATATCAATCAGTGTCTCTAACCATCGGTGACCCATCCCGAGGTCCCCAGACAGGGAGCCTAACGGGGCCTATGTGACCTAGTCTCCTGGTTACGGTTTTCAAACTTTCATGTCAGATCTTCGTCTGACCACCCTTGATCTTTTCCAACCGCTACTAGCCTTGGCAACCTATCTGGTGACATGCGTAACACATGTCCCAACCAACGTAATTTATGAAGGTCGATCACTTGCTCCAATGGACGACAGCGAATACCTAAGACTCTACGCCAAACCTCAGCATTGTTCATCCAGTTATCCCGCCAGACTCGTGCAATGCGACGTAGACAGCGGTTCGAACACCGATAATCTGTTTTTATCCTGTACTCGTAAAGGCACCCGAGAGCAAGATTGACTGGACTGCTGCAGCATAGACTCGACCCTTCACAGATAGCCGGATGTCGCGACGCCGCCACAAATGTCTCAAGTTGGCAAATGCCTTGTATCCGCGCCGACACTTCATCTATGACGCGTCCGCCTGGTGAGATATAGATGCCCAGATAGTAAAATTTGTCCACTACGTTTACTATTATCCCAGGTTGTACCGTCTGCTGGATATACCGATTACCGATTAAGTCGTCCTACCTGTAAATTGGTTCTTTTTTTAACTTTTTGTGGATTTGGTAGGTGTTCTGCGATGCTAGTCATCTCTTAGCCGTAACGAAATTGAACAAATACATACATTCGTCTTCGCGGACCAGGTTGTCTGTACGTGCAGGAGTACTCGTTATTTGGTATTCAAATGTTGAAGAGTGTGGTGGTGAATCATCGGTGTGGTAGTCCCATTCACCTTCACCGTCGTTGATTCGGAAATTTGAATCCCTCTGTTGATGTTACACACACACACACTTTCCGCTTCATGTTATGGACCATCGATGATCTTAAACCGTGTGATCGTAGCTTGATCAGCAGACTGGATTAACCTATGAGGCCGATTGTTATAGGTTTCAGTTAAGATGCAACAAATGTCGGAAAATCCTTCCCAACGATGATATATCGTCCTCTTTAGTGCTCCATTTTCTCAGCTATTGATTAAGAATCGCATTTCACACAAAAGGCATTGATTCATTCTGAGGCGTGCAGGTGGAATTTAAGATCTGAACGAAGAACTACTGAATGCAGTCCTGATGTTCTGCTCTATTCGCCCCTATTCTTTAGTTCTTACAATTTATTATTTTCCATAATGCTTCACACTGACTGTTATTGGTATGAATAAAAAATGTTCCAACCATTGGATATTATGGTTTGCATCAATATTCAAACATGAAAAAAACAATCAATTGTTTTGGTAAAGGGCAACTAGCATCATAGCTTACGGTTCGTATAAGATCACAACCCTTATAAAGATTAATTGTGTGGTATTTATATTTGCATAGACATTTCCATGGACAAATGTCCACATTTCAGTATAAAATGACACATCATCTCATCCCACACCATCTCACATGATATCATCGCAAGAAGGAAATAATTTGAGTACAAGATTCCTCTTCCAAGGTTACTTTGAAATTCAGAAGAAACGGGCTGTCGGTTTGCAAAGATTCTAGCGGAATAGAGAAATGCATAATTTTTGAATGCGAGAGGGCAATGGCGATATGTAGAATGCATGAACGAATGTGAGCGGCCTTTGGATAGATCGTCAGCTAAAGGATGAGTGAGATCAGAGTAGATTTTCTGTGCAAATGTTTCACATGGGAACAAGCGTTGTTTACACAGTTTTTTTTAAAATAGAACATCAACGGGAGAGTAGTCCAGACAAAGTTGAGCATCACAGCTTGAGATCACTATGAATATGTGTACAGTTGCATTTACTCGTTGGAACCCAAAACACGAATCAGTGTTATTTTCACGTCTGGTTCACTTGTAACGGTGTGTGAGGAGAAATGAAACCAGCCAGAGCTGCACAAACCATTTGATTGAAATAGTAGAAAAGAAACCAACTATATACAACCAATTTGAGGCTCATATTGACCGTTTGGAACCTAATTAATTGGCACGCTCTGCATCTTTGATTGATGAAGCTCGTGGCAAACATTTGCCGATTTGCCATTTAATTTGGACAACGCCCAGTCAAACAAAATAAAAACAAACAGAATAATTCGCTTAATTATCGATTTAATAAACTCTATATTTGAGTTTGTGTTGTAGAGTTGTCATAAAGAGTGCTGGCCATAAATATGATTTGAGATTTTAAGTCCAACGGGTCAGGTCTATGGGGCTTGCTCCATCAAACACGGGTGTAACAAAACAAGTAAAAAAGGGGTTAAGAGTGTGAATTCCATATATTGTGATCTCATTATATCGTTTAATGCTTGCCTCTCTCACTTGTTTTTATTCAGATCATTCATTTCGCTGAAACCGACCGCGTCAAGCATTGATTTATATATGCATTCAGAGAAAAAAGATATTTCTGATATATGCCTAAATTACAGTTCTAAATGTTGATATGTACCCATGCCATTGTATTTCCTTGACGCTTTGAACTAGTTGGCCCACGACAAATATCCGACTTGTATGCTAATGTCCTCCCCCAATTATATGATGATGTTCATATAAAAAGCATTCACTGATAGACAATAAGCAATGAAAAGCAGTAAACAAGAAGGGATTACCTGTTGGTCGATGTGTGAAGTTCACATAGGAACTTCTTCGGGTAAGGTAAATTGAGTCACGTGAGACACTGTTCGCTGACAAATATAAAAACGAAATTCTGAACTGCACAAATTGGAAACGGTTCCGGCGGCCGCGAGGTAAATCGAGACTGGGGTGAGGACTTGAGTCATTGGTTTACAGATAAAGTTTATTGCATCAGCGGGTCCACTACTAAGGCGTTGTTCGTTGTGCCCTTCCCACTTTTTCAACTTGGTCAATCTGGACAACTATATCCCACCCACGGGTGTCACCTCGCATACGGGAGACCTAATTGAAACACAAGGAGCGTTGGAGCGATATCCCGACTCTGTGAAACAAAGGGCGGGACGGGAACCGATAAACCGGGGACAGTCACATATTTGGCTGTCCTACTATCCTACTGCTTCATCCAAAAAGCTAGCGGGCGAATCGGAACCGCCAATGAACGCCCAACATTTATCCAACCGTTGACCCTCAGACATGACGGCTGACCCGTTCTTCAGTCGACCCAGTCTTCTCGGTTTCTGTTATCGACTGAAACCTTACAATCAGTTATAGGACACAGGTCAAAGGTCATTGACGTTGCGTTCCGAAAAGCAACGTAAGGGTTTGCCCACCAAGATTTGGGCGAGAGAATCAAAAAATGTACCATCTGACTACATGCACAGAATACACAATCAGGCTGGCTCAGACCGACAATGGTATCAATTCGCCCACCACAATTTCCGCCCCGGCCGACTGGTCTTAAAATAAAAAATCAGCGATGCAGCCACCTCACGCACTGCTCAACTCCCTCACTGAATGCGAAAACGGCCGCACTCGAATAGTCACCAAGTGTAGAGGCTGAGACAAGCCGCCACCTAAGACAACAAAACCATCAAAGCGCTCGCCATTAACCCCTACAGATGCCATAAAAGACCCGTACGGAAATACCCACGAACCAAGACAACAAAATGAACAAACAAGCAATCATAGTGTGAGTGGCCCTAAAGAGGGCCGTGGTCGCGTTCTCCGTTGTAGCAGCGCTAACTGCCTAAATCCCGGTAACAGGAATTACTTCTTCTTGGGAGCCGCCTTCTTAGCCGCAGGCTTCTTGGGAGTCTTTGGCTTTTTGGGCGTCGCCTTCTTGGCCTTCACAGCTTTAGGCTTTGACGGGGTCTTGGCCTTAGGCTTAGCGGGTTTCTTGGCCACTTTCGGCTTCTTTGGGGTTGCAGCCTTCTTAACCTTCGGTGCCTTGGGCTTTTTCACGGCCTTAGGCTTGTGTTCAGCCGCCTTCTTCTCGCCCAACTTGAAGCTCCCAG
>UZAN01050988.1:0-19595 GCA_900618425.1 Echinostoma caproni | reverse complement strand
CTATTTCATGAATCGATCACAGTTCACACGTTACCTTGGTCACTGCTCTTCTTCCTTAATTTCTACATTAGGCGTATTACAGGGTGCCATTGTACCCTCTATTTTCTTTTCCATTTATATTTCATCCATGCCTACTTTACACGATTTTCTGCTCATTAAATATGCGAACGATGTTGCGGTCGGATTCACCCACCCTGATGTATCTGTCACCTCCACCCTCCAACTTGGTCCTACTAACCTTGCTGAGTGGTCCGCTGAGCATAAACTAACTCCTAATCCCTCTTAATGTGTAGACATGCTGTTCTCATTTTACAGAAGGAATCGTTATGCCAATCTCCTGGAATCCTGTCCCACGTTAAACATATACGATGGTACCATTGTCCAACCCCCAAATGTCGAATATCTTGGTGTGTTAATTAACCAAAACGTATGCTGGTCTGATCAAATTGTTTCTGTATTTGGAAACTATCATTTCATGTCTTACGACTGAAAACACTATTAATCTCTCACTTCTTGATTAAACGTTTTCTTTTGGCCTGTGTTTTACCCCCTATGGTTGTACGAGTCCCCAGTAATCTTTCCAGGAATGCTCAAGATGGACTTCATATTGCTTTCAAATCATTAACAGATTTATCAAGAAGTAGCGGGATTTCCCGTGAAACAATCTGTCACTTCATCATTTCCCAACATACAAAGTCATGCTTCTCGTTATCAAAAAAATCATAGATAACTCTTCACATCCGTTACATCCAGATCTTATTAAGTGTGTATCGTCCCATTCTTCTGTGGTCTTCTGTGGTGCCCGATTTCTTATCAGCACAGAACGCATCGCTTCGAAACTTCACTCAATCATCTCGTAAATTGTTTTCTTTTTGATTTTGTTCCATAATTGTTGATTGACTATGTGACTGCTGAATATTCACCTTTCTGGTGCATAAAGCAAATAGTTGACTTGACTTGACTTGACTTGAAGCCGTTATTAAACGTCCAATAAAGCAGTGCATATATTGATTTTACCAAGAAATTCAAATCTCGTCGCCCATCCATTCGGCACTGGGTTTATTTCAGTAGTGGCTAAAGCGTAATTCAGCATACGATGAAAGCTGTGCTTCTAGACTAGTCTTCTGATAAATTTCGTTTTACCTGACAAAAGAACTAAATATTCATACGGCCTGACGAGTTAGGACGGAAGTAAATAGTGCTTGCCTTGTTATTGGTCTCCTGCACACACCAATCTGAATATCGTAAAGTGTTTTGCACTGACAAGGAGGTTTTCGGTAACTGCTACTCTCAAAATGCATTTGCGGAAGTCATACTTTTCACAGATGAATGTTGGTATACCTTCTCACTTGAGGTGTTTAGTAAAAAAACGGTTAAGCCTAATCAAATATTATTTTTTCATATTTATGCAGTCTCTGTAGGGGTCAAGCTCAATATCAAATTCATTCAAATACTGCGCAGCAGCTGGTATTTTAATGTAATCGAAAATATTTCCCTGTATCAGAAACAGGGATAAGTCAGCTGCCTCGATATTGGTCGCCAGTGGTTAGCGTGTGGGGTGTATTAGAGGAAACTGGTAGATTCTGTTCGGCATTCAGCTTGGTGGACTCCATGCTAAAGCGACTGTCTGCAGTGCTCAAAAATAAAGAAGGCCAAATGAAAAATGAACGAGATGAAAGCAGAATACCTGTATGAAGTCTATGAGTCACTTTAATAAATAATTTCTAGCTACGTTTTCTAATGCGACTTTGTTATCTGATGCACCAGCAATCATCGTCAAAAATGAGAAGTCGTACATTTTAATGGTATGTGGCTAATAGAAGCAAAGACATAGGTGGGTATTATATCAGATATGTTGCCTCTGATGTGGGGCATGTTCAACCCCGTGAATGAGCCAGGAAAAACGAAGCATTAAAAGGAACAAATGTAATGAAAATCAAGATGTTGCACGAGTTTGATCAATACCTGTACACTCGTCAGTTCAGTTACTAGATGTGTTTTCGAAACATGATGAATCACTGGGAAATTCCGCTCTACAGATACGACTAATCCAATCTGAAATTCGTTTAAAAAAGCAAATACTGAGTTTATTCATGCATTTAAATGAAAACTATTGATACCACGCAGAGACGTAACCATAAGCAGAGGTGTACTAGTGAACAATATTTATTGAATATTATTGTGAAAGATGGCCAATAGTTGCTGAACAAAGGCATCTGCCGGGAGAATTAAAAGTTTATCTCTCCTAGCACCACCAAAAGCATCGCCCTAGTTATGGTAATGTTAAGATATAGTACGAGTATCGTTATCGTACATATGAAACCAGATTTTATTTGAGATAATCTGATACTGGTAGAATGTGTTTGGTCCATGTCGAAATAGGGTATTTGTTACGGGGGCTCCCACTCGGGACCCTTAGTGAAACATCTAGCCCACAGGACAGTGGGATGAATCTATAGTCTCTCGTGAGTCCCTAGGACCGGGTGACAAGGATCTGTGTTGATGAGCATGTTACAATGTTAGTGGAGAGAGCCTTATGGTCCCCGAAACGGTTAACGGCTGTTGTCTTTCCATTCCCCCAGGTAACATCCCAGCCATGGGTGAAGGCAGTGGCTGAAGATTTGTGTAGCGCAAATTAGTTCCATCGATGAGTGCAGGTCAGCCCCAACTGTGATCAATAATATCCGAGGCGTTTCAAACGATGAGTTAGAGTTGTCAGAGGTATTCTTGACCCGGAATTCGAAAGAACACAGGCGTAGTTCGTCATTGTGCGCAAACTTCATTTGCTGTATCAAATCGATAGGACTGTCAGGTTTCCCCGTGGGCAGACAAGTGCCCAAGTGAATTGGTGACCCATTCTTCTTACTTGACCACACCCTCTCAGCGCGCGCGCACACACACACACATGACCGTTCTTTGTTCACCATGATCACTGTCACCCCGTGCGGGTTAATCCGAACCGCATCACGAGGAACCAAATCAAGCGAAACGGAATCATGGGGGAAGGGAAAAGCCGACAAAACATGATTCATCATCGACTTCAACATCTAGCAGCGAGACCAGTTCGTTCAGTGCAGAATCGCTTCCCATTACTGATCATCACCGATCTATGATTATCGATTTTCGGTAAGGTGGCACAGTGTTTCACAGAAATTGATTAGTCACTGTAGTAACCCGGAGGGAACAGAATAATAACGTATGCATATCGACCTCCATTACACTACACAACGCATTGGCGGGGTAAAAATGCAATGTTTGCAGTTCAAGAAACCTACGTCTGAGCACAATCGATCGGTCAATTACGGTCAGTCAAGAGGTAATGAAGAACAAGAATGAAGAATGTCATGTTTAGTTTGTAGAATGACAGAATTGATCATTGATATCTGTGTGTAACGCATGTGTTTGCGAATTGAAGCCCGAAATTCACCCGGTCACTCAACAGGTCGAAAGTATGTTGCACGTGGTTGTGTAGTCGAGGCAAGTGGACCATATTGCAGTCCTGTGGTATGTGTTGGTGTCATTGATCCGCAGAACAAAGGGTTCTCCAAACGAAGGATGTTGGAAGGATAAGAGACCGGTGATAGATGGGACAAACGGAATGAGTGTATAGACACTGGAATATGGTTTGGATTTCGTCATAGATATGCGAGCACTGGTGATCATTTAGATAAAGATGAGTGCATTATTTCGATTAGCACAGTCTACGTCGGATGATAATACGCAAATGTTTGAATACGTGTACCTTCCTTCAAACCACTTAGGACAAATCCCCGTATAGTGTAATTGGGATAATCTGGAAAAATAATGTATGCTGACTCTACTGGTGCAGCGTTTTTGAACGTACAGGTCTAATCGAAATTGAAGCAACAGGTCCCTGTGAAACACTTGTCGGTTCGTATGGGCAAAAGCATTTATACCGAAGTAAATTTTTTTCAAAACTAATAATAAACAAGTCTTGGAGAGTCTTTATATCCGTGATTTTCCTGAATCGTTTATACTCAGCAGATGGAATGGTTCAAAATGTAGCGGATACTCCCATTGCGTCAGTAGTGGTTGACCTAGACCATGATGAGTTAAGTGGTAACTAAAGAGAATGAAACAGTTTTTATTAATAACAAATTAACATTGATGATAAGCAAGGTGTAAAGTTTGTGTACACTAGTAGTCGATTAGTCTGTTTTTGTTCTTGAGAACTTTTTTGAGTCTCTTCGGCGTCAAACCCACCAACTTTGTTATGAAGTCATTTTCTATGTTGTGCTCCATTACGTCTCGCACTTTTGCCTCCAAGGTCCAATGCATAGGCAGCACATTGACCAATCTCTTCAAAGCAGAAAACAGATTTTCAATCACGTTGAGATCCGGGATATTAGGAGGAAGTTGCATGAACTGGACCTTAGAGTCACGCATCTTTTCTGAGTCACTTGAAGGCGGATGGGGGTATGAGTACATCGCCTATCGCAGAGGAATCTGGCGCTTCAATCTGGATTGCCAGAAGACAAAGTAGATTATGCAAAACAGTCGCATTTCGGTTATGATTGGAGTTTCCTGATACTTTTATATAATCATATTTTGGTTTACTTGTCAGTAAAATTTCCATATTCCACGGGCTGTTATATTTTCACTCATTTCCGAAATGAGACCACCTCGTGGTTCGCTGCTTAGTATTGTAAAAAGATACAGTTTTTACTGTCCTATTAATTTGGGGTGGGTACTGCATATACGGAAATCTCCAACTAGAACAAGAGTTGCCGAAACGGACACCATTGACATTAGTGAACTACCGAACGATTCTTGTATCAGGTAAACCGGCTACGTGGTAGGACCTCTTTCGGTCGGATAACCAACATATATCTTCTTTTGCGAAGTACTCAATACAATTGTGTACGTCGTATTTTACGTTGACTTTTGACCTCTATTATCTATCTGTTGTGATGTATCTCTTGCAAACAATGCCTAAAGAACAAAACTCTTTACAGCTCCAGGCTATCGAACCGGATAAATTGTGTTTTTATTGTCGAGTCAGAAATACTGTAGCACCAGTATGCACACAAGTCCACGCACATACACACACACACACACACGCACGTACGCACGCACACAACCTTGTACTACACGGGCATGGAACGCAGACAGAAAACAATCGTGTTTGCACTGAAGACAGCTTGTCTCAGTCATCATCAGAGTGAGAAGGGTTGCTCACCTGGAAACTTAACGTTTTATTGCAAACTACGTCATGTGTACTACAAAACAGCCAGATAACGCTCTATATTTAGGATACGATTTCATGTATTACTCCGAAATATAGGATTTACATTTTAGTTTTACTATTCTTGTTCAAGCACGAATCAGACAAGGTTCAACAAGCACGAATGTGAACTGCTATAGCGTCTCTCACACGGAATCCGAATGTTACGTGACTGAATTGAACGTATCCAACCGGTGAACACGCAACCGATGAGCATCGACACTTGAACTTCGCGTGAGGTTTTGGTTCATTATACAAGACTGGAAAGCTGCATTATGCGTGGGGTTTCCGGTTTCCGCATATAACGAGGTATCAATCAAAATCCATTTTATGTGTGATCTGGCGAGAACAGATTGAACGTTGAAGGCGTAACAAAAGTGTTACTATAGCGGTTCCAGTCAAACATAATCAATGCAAACACTTGGGAGTAGTATTGACGTTATCTGAACTGCGGCCTTATTTGGTGAAGATAGCGAATATGATTAGACTTGGCAACAAATTAAGGGGACTTGAATAAGCGGTCTGTTAGACGACAAAACTCATGAAGAATAAGTACAATTTTTAAGTATTTTTTTCTGATTCTATTCGTTTGGTGAGAATGGATTAAAATCAAATCGTCTTCTCAGGTTGAGAAAAATTTAGTGCTGCTCAACCCGGAGGGAAGATCTGATTAGAGCAACTGCGATCTCTTCGGAGCCTGGCCAGTTTATTATGTGTAATTTTCTCCTCTCGATTAGTAAGATGGCAGAATAAAGTCCGGAAGATAGAATTATAAAGCTTTTATCTAATTTATCCCGAAAAAGCTGAAGGGCGTTTTGCTAAAACAGACAAATGCCCGAATGCCGAATATGGAAATGTGACATGGTGACAGACTCTAAAAGATAATTTCATTGATTGAATGCATAATTACATTCCCAATCTGAAACAATAATTTTAATACCTGTTAGTACAAGTGGTTTCGATATTTGAATTGTTCTGTGTCCGAGGGTGAAATATTTGCCAATGCTCCAAATGTACCGACTCGGGTTATTTGACGAACGGAGATCTTGGACCGGCCTAGAAAACATTCACTCGCTGTGGCGTTGAGTACCTTTCAATTTCAGCTTTTTCAAATAACCTTAGTCATGTTTCATAGGAATCTAAGTGAGGTGATGATGCAGATACTATTTTTCTATGCGTTTAGCTTGTCAGGTTCCGCTCCGTTGCATTCGGCTGATCACAGTTATGTACAATGGATATTTGAAATTCATACCCCAATGCAGATGCTGGTTTCGTGATGCTTTGTTTCTTTTGCTTTTCACATCTATTGTAACCACCTATTTGACGAACAACTTGCGTACCAACAATTCCTCACTGTTCTCCAAGTTCTGGCCATCCACTGAGGTTCGGATGGTTCCAAAATTTCTGTTGAAGGAGATCCTACTGCGTGTAACTCTGCCCGTCTTCAGTGCATTCATGATATAGCTCATTTACTCGCATATGGATTTCTGATCCTCGGTTATTAATGTACCGGACTACTTGAACGCGTGGGTCTGTTCCGGCCGTCTTTGAAGTTTCCGTTTGTCCATGCTCGAAAGAATAAACTAAATCCATCATGTGCCGAACCAGTCGACATGAGAGACAGTGAACGGGCAGTGAAAGGTAGGGGGCTAACAATATTGTCCGCGCACATACTGAATATCCGGGTCTGTAGTAGTTCAGCATCAGATAAAGGAATCAAATTTAGTTACGGCTATATTTAACACCGATTTTTCACACGCTGCTCATAAGTTCCACGATGTATTTGAACTCTTTGTATGTGTGTGTTTATTGAGACCATAATGAATACCACTACGACGTAACACCTGATCCATGCACACTGTTGGTCATGGTACACAAATATCTATATAAGATCTATTGTATTAACGATTGGAGAAACGGAGAACTCCTAAGGAGTCTAGCCTGTACAATGCACATGACTTGAAGGATGATTCTCCCCTTTAGTTGCTTCATTATCGATCAGCCCTACACCCCGCTCCTCCTCTAATAGCATTCCAGGACGTAGTTTGCCCAGGAATTTTCTGATAATTTTGTTAATTGTAGATAGCTGACTTAGCGAACCTCAGTAATAAATATGTAAGGCCTTAGATTCTAAACGGAAATGCATACCGTGCCCACGGACAAAAGCAATGTGATATCGAATCAGTTGATGAGATTGATAAAGTTGTTCTAGTGTTACCAAGGCAACGCCAGGGTAACCTGTTCCTCTTTTTGCTTACATAAACTAGGTCTTCACCCCGGAAATCGCTGTTGGTTCAGCAAATGTAGCGAACTTGAAATGATGTTGAAGTGGACCACTGTCCCATTTCACACTGACATATAACCCTACCCCCAGTCACCAGTCGCTTCCAGTTCGTTCCAAACGACAGCTACTTATTTTTGCGTGTGGATGCTCGACTAACTACCTAGGTCGAATGGAACGATAACTTCTGCCGAGAATGGGTTGAAAACGTCTCACTTTGGGCGGGCACTTACGTCAAAAGATAAGAAACAAGTCACTCACCCGATAGATAAAAGCCTCNCTTTGTTAAAGGTCGTCTGCTTAAAAATAGGAAACGGTTCGATTGAACTACTGCTCTCTCGGTGATTCCATCAAACATCAATTCTCTTTTAGTACGGTTTGGTAAACCAACGGCTATTCTTCAAAGCTAGAAGCTTAGTTTGTCCCAGTAGATATATTTGTTGCCATAACGTTTCCTTGGCAATGCTACGACAATTGTGAGCATTTTACGGGTAATCTGGTCGAATAGTTATGAACACTTGCATTTCGTATTCTGGGGATAAACCGCATTATATATCGAGATACAAACTGTGCAGCATGAATCTACTGTTTCCCATCGTCTAGTCCACTATCGGAAACAGGTGTTCCAAATATTCTCTCAGGTATGATTCCATAAAAGTGCTGGAAGGAGGAGAGTTATATATAACGAACAACGGTCAGCATATCGACAAATTGGCCCACATACAACAAAACCTCTTATTTGGAACAGGTTATCGTAATTCTCTCAAGCGCGCAGGATAATTAACAGAAAGGTCCGACAGTACCTGCGCATTTTCTGTAGTTACAAAATTAAACTCCTCTATCCACTCGCGAACTCCGTGAGAATCCAATAACCGCTTCTTGGTGAGTGCGAATTACACACACGTGAGAATAGTACCTCACAACAATGAGAATGCAACCTAGTAAATGGTTCCTATTAATTGTAATGGACTTCAGTCTCCGATGGCCAACAAAGAAACCTTTAAAAACGTTTCGTTCCAGTTGGCCGGATTCAAGAGCATGCAGTTAGTTTGTGTCCCTGCACGTACTTAGCGCTTGCCTACACGATCCACGCTTTTGCTGCTTTCACCAAACGAAATCCGAAACGCCACTACTAGTTTACTGTGTCCCTGATGAACCCACCTTGAAAGAGACGTCTGCTCCATCCGTCTCAGTTAAAATGTGACAATGAATGGAGAATTAATGACGATAATGTGCTCCGCACAGGAGCGCAATACGAAAACCCTGATTTTTTCAAATCAGTGTGGATAATTCTTGTCTACGTTGTGGATTCCTGTCCCCCTCCTCCTTCATTATGGGATCCCGAGATTGCAGATCGGCTGATGGAGGTTTTGTTAGCATATTTATTATCTCAATAGCAGAAGACTGGCCGACTCCATAGTCTTCATTCCTACTTACCATTGAGCCACAAACAGATTTACAGGTGAACAAATAAGATAGATATATAGATATAGATATCGATATATATATATAGATATAGATACGGTCGCTGTTAAATAGAACCTAGAGCCCTGTCTCACTTGATGCGTGAAATGATTGGTACTGTGTCAATTAGACACTTGAAATTCAGCGTGGCCATTTGGAATACGCAGTAAGTCCTCCCTGCTGCTCAAGTGAGCAGACCATGTGGACCATCTGGACGGCGATGCATCTTTTACTGGTAGGCAAGCCATCAGCAGAATGGGCGTGAGAGTGCCCGCAGATGTGCAATTCAGACGAGGAAAGAAACCTCTCAAGCCTTGATGACCACTGCATGCCGGATATTACAACCATGCAACCTAAACGGTGGCATGATTATAGAGATCATATATGTCAAAATAAATAAGACGAACAACGATGGAGGGAAGGAGGATCTATTCTGTACTTGATCTTACATGTGAAAAAAGCCTCTCCAATGGCCGCTATTGTCACTTGATCAAGTTCCATTTCGTTCAGCTCTGTCTAATCTGCGGTAGTGAATCCTTGATTATGGTGGGAGAACGACTGGGAGAACGCAGTTTCACAGGTGTACCGTTCTTTCACTGCCCCGTTTTCTAGACTTAGACGTGGAAGCAACGGGAGGATTGTACAGACTAGCAACTTTCATGCGCCTAGGCAGCATATAAAGAGTTGATCTTAAATGCGTAATGCTCGCCTACGGATTGATCAACCACGACTATTAGAGCAGACTATTTGTATCATCAGTGGAATACAATTTAGCTCCGGTAAATTGTTAAATATTCGGGCATTGAAAAGAGGAATCATCCTACTGTACGAGAAGTCATTCACTTTTGATTCTCAAATATTTTGATGCAATCTCTGCTCACCTGCTCCATAGGGCTCACTTTGTTTGAATCTCGACTGTGGGCCAAGTTTCGCGAATAACGACAGTTTCATTCAAAGGTTCCACTCTTCCATTCAGTACACCACAACTGGACATCATATGGCATGATCGGGAGACTGATNTCATCACTGGAACTTTTGGTTCACCACAGTTTGTTTCATTGTCTTGCGCACATGGGTGCCCAATCTGTAGGTAATTCCACCGCGTGCCTCGTGAGTCTGCGCAGTCGATTGAACTCCACAGCTACCGGAATCCACGCTGCTCCGTGAATTTTTGCGTTGCAGCGCATTGCCGTGAATACGAATGAGATGGACAACCGTTTAGCTAGAAAAGCCTAGACTTTGTTTCTGTTGAATAATGAGCGAATGATTTTTGGGGTTGTCTGGATTTCGTCCTGAGCAAAAAACCATGTGAGATGTACTTTCTAGTGTTGAATATGGCCTCAGCTCCAGTAAGCAATGAATTTCAGTTTAACTTTCAAACGTTCAGCGGAATACGCAACGTAAGCCAATTCACCGTGCACGAGTTGCCACAAAAAAGACGAACTACCTACTCTACAACTGTCTATCATTTGAGCATAAGCATATGGAACGCTAAGGCAGTGATCTTAATATATCGAAAAATACAATCCATTCCCGCTCATACATGCTGAGGCTGCAGCTATGTGAAACTCACTTGTTCCTCGTGGTGGAACTGGAAAACTCGATTGAAAGGCGTTCTATTTTCACTATTATTTCTAGTCTATCATCTCACCCCTTAAGGAAAATGAGGTTCGGAACCTTAGCAACTATGGAGCGATAAGCATCCATCTCATAAAGACCGAACTACGTCCAATACTGACTCAAGCACTCAAACTCCCTTTGCCGAACAATGAAAAAAATGGTTCGCGTATGATTTCGCACTGATGATTTTGATTACGCATGGCCAAAAACAACTCTAGGTTTTGTTCCAAAAAGGGGTTATATTCCGCAATTCGAAGAAGGAAATCTATAAGGTCTGTGTTCTTATCTATATTATTGTTGATGTTGATGACGACAAACGTGATTCGTGTGACGTGGGGATAAGCCACTAAGAAAAAAAGCTCTGATGGTAAAGTTTTCTCATATAGTTACTGTGACTGAAGACACTTGCCCATGCATTGTCGTGAAATCCGGAACATTTTTAATTATGGTAACCAGAATTTGTTCACATATATGCCAAGTTGTTTTTATTCTCCCTCAGGGTTAAACATTTTTTAAATGAATCCATGTTATACTTCATCGTTTCCATTTCATGGTGCTATTTTCTCTACCACGAACTTCAATAAACATGTACAAATATTAGTGGAATTCATTAGAAACACATGATCAAATCTTTATTATCAGAATTGTAACAAGGGTTGGCAAACAAACTCTTCAATCATGTGACTGAGAGCAAAATATTTGATGGGATCAGTGTCTGTTTGGACATCTGCTGAATTCATTATAGATTCCTGACATTTTACAAACAACTTGCTAGGCAGCAATGCTATCTCCTCAACCAGTGGGGNGGCCTGGTGGTAACGTCGCCAAATTATCATGTGTGTTCGAATCCCACCACCACTGCCTGACCTTCGCCATTGTGTGTTGAATGGTAGCTCTTTGATTGTATCTTTGTATATTCAATAAATAAAATAAAATAAAATAAATACATAATAGATAAAAATAGATATTTCATGCTCGCGTTCAGGCAACCTTTCATATACTGGACATTACATTTGATGTCATTGCAAAGCCTACACACGAAGAAATCCCTATAGTGATGAGCGATTTATAATCGTGAGGAGGAAAAAGAGTATCGGAGAGTAATCCGATTGGTGATCATTTTTACCACATCGGGACCAAATGATGTTAGAAGTGTATCGAAAAATCGATGCGTCATGTGTTGTTTTATTGTGAATGTTATAGTGCTAATAACACAGCGATGTCGCTAGAGAATTATATTCGCCGACGTTTCGGTTACCGCGGGTAACCTTTCTCAAGGCAGGTTTTACCCACGGTAACCGAAACGTCAGCAAATATAATTCTCTACCGACATCGCTGAGTTACTAACACTATAACATTCACAGTATCGGAGAGTGTTCCACAATTCCGCGGTTCTACGAAAAAAGAAAGAAGTATTTGAACTATACCGTTTCACAGGAGTTTAGAATTAGAAACGGGTGACTTGACGCTTATACCCGGGCCTAGCGAGCAGATGATAGTGGAGGAGGAACCGAGTCGGTCAACTCCTTTGAGCAAAATAGTGGGGTTTATGGTATAATAGGGAAAAATAGGTGATTGTGCGGCCCGTGGACAAGTGGTTGAAGACGTGAACGGCTTTGTACGGAACACGATCCAGAAGGATGAGAGAAGGAGAGGATGCCGCACCGCAGACAGCTGCAATATTCCATAATATCCCATACTGAGATTCGGATGAACCTTTTAGGTTCAGCGAACTATTTTACTATTTTTTTCCGGATACGTTTCTCTGTGTTTATTTCTCTATGATGAAGTTACATGTGTATTTGCTGAAATATAAGCATATATGTTTACAAACTATGCAATACAATACAAAACAGGAGTTGACCAAACTCGGGCAACATCACTTTCATTTTGTAAATACATTTCCGTTTCCAATATCATACTTGTATATTGATGGCTATGGGTAAAGTGTATTTAGTACTGACTTTATCTCCCGCTTCTATGTTATTAGTTCTATTCTATCACCGTTTGAATTTGCGTGACCTTGAGTGTCGCGATAAAATTTCTAGTGGTTCGAAAATTACGGCTAAGATTTGGAAAATATTTTATGCAAGGCATCATGGAAATTCATTCTTTCTAACAAATGATTCCTGTTTCATTAATTTTTATTAATCTGAACACACGTATTCTAAATTTCTATATTTCTTTGATTGTGTTTGGTAACGAAGCCAGTTACTGGAAATATTCTAGCTTAAATAAATTGATAAGTTATTTTTGTCCACAAACTGTTCATGAATTATCCGCAATAGTAAAAGAACTGGAAATATAATCCAAGAAACATTCAAGTTAACCTTCGAAAGTTAACCTTGAGGTGTGCGACTCACTGAATTAGCGTCCTGTGGTGTCACCAAACCCCAACCGGATGACACATTCAAAAGTTTTGACATAGAATTGAAGCCCAGAGGCAACGTTATCGAGAGGCGCACAAATCCGGTGACTCAGTTCTTGACTAGTGCAAGTGCCTCCATGTGAACATAAGCTCAGTTTGTTGCACAATTAACTGAATTTCTCTACCGAAACATAAACCAAGAGGGAGAAAACCGACCACATCGAAGAGAGACGACAGGTGAATTTGATCGCCGAGGAGAAAAGTTGCACGCAACATATATGGAGGATAGTCCAAGAGGATTAGCCTTTTTTTCCTCTCGCTACCGTTTGGAAAATGATGACTCAATTTGAAATGCAGCTGAGACTATTTGATACGAAGTCGTTATTGAACGCCCTTCCATTTGGCAATGGGTTTATCTCACTGGTGGTCAACGAGTAATTCGGCAGGTGAAGAAAGCTGATCTACTGAGTTATTTTTCTAATGAATTAAGTTTTACCGGTCAAAAGAATTAGCTATCCACCCCGCCTAACGAGTTGGAAGGGAAGTAAAACCTGAGTGTCTTATTATCGGTCTCTTGCACACACCAATCTGGAAATCACAAAATTTCTTGCACAGATAAGGAAGGTTTTCGATAACTGTCCTCTCAAAATGCATTCGCGGAAACCATATTTTTCACAGACGAATTTTAATATATCTTCTCGCTTGAGGTTGACAGTAGAAAACGGCTAGACCTCAACAAACTTTTTTTCACATTTATGCAGATTGTAGATAGGTCAAGACCCATATCAACTTCATACAATTACCTCCCAATAGCTGTGTTAGAAACAGGGATTAGTTAGCTGCCTCGAGAGTAGTTTTCAGTGGTTAGGGTGCGGTATGTTTTAGAGAGCACTGGTGAATTCTGTTGAATAATCAAATTAGTGCACTCCGTGTTAAAGCGACAACCTCCGGTGCTCAAAAATGAAGAAAGGTAAATAGAAAATGGACGAGATGAAAGTACGATACTTGTATGAAGTATATGAGTCATTTTGATAAATAAATTCTGATTATGTTTTTTACTGTGGCTTTGCTATTTCACAACTGATGCACTAATAATCATGGTCAAAATCGAGAAGTTGTACATTTTAATGGCATTCGGTTAGTAAAAACAAAGACACGGTTGAATATTCTAACAGATATGTTGCTTCTGATGTAGGGCAGTATCATATTCATTCCCGTGAATGTGGCTGGAAAAACTAAACGTTGGGAGGAAAAATGTGATAACAGTTAGTGAGTTAACGAGTTTGGTCAATACCTGTCCAGTTGATTTCAAATATTAACTAAGGTAAACAAGTATTTTGCGCCTCAGCAGAATATACTGTGCAACTACATATATTATTCATTATTCATTCATCCATTCATTATTCAGATGTTCTGCTGTAACAGGATAAACTAACCGAGTCCGGGACATCAGCCTTTGTGTCAGCTTTGTGGATCCCGAATGTCACGCACACACACCACCGAAATGAATCACACTTCTAGGTTCTGCAGTCGTATCACCTCATCAATATCAACCCAGGGGGATTCGCTCTAACAATGCAAGAATTTGATTACTGTATACAGCTGAGCTGATAGCAAATAAAGTAAGCAATCCCTGTCTAACGCACAGTCATTCCTAAGAATCCTTCACCGACTGTAACTGTCTCTCTTCGTTGCTGTCGGGCCAAAAATGAAATGACTGGTTATCATTAAAGACAACTCCTAAACAAACACTAGTTAGCGATTCGGGTCAGCTCTGGTATGCGCTAGTTGGCACAGTGATAACACACACATACACACGTCTTCCATACGATGGGTCCGGAGTTCAAAGCCCGAACGGAACGGTTGATATATAGTACTGATGAACTCTAATAAGAGTGAAACTCGAGTTTGGTGGTTCCAGCTGCATAGTTGACTGGAAGAACTGCGAATTGTTCGTGAAGTTGAAGTCTGAAGAATAGGCAGTTCAAATCAATAATGAGACTCCCACGAAAATTCGCAGACCTAAACTGACGATCACCAATTATGTAGTCACTGTTTATGAGCATTCACATCCCCAGTTCCCATCACTTCGTTTTATGAACAGTTTTTCTATGATGAGGCTACCAATCATCAGCATTAATGAAACATAGATAGCA
The DNA here is from genome assembly GCA_900618425.1 of Echinostoma caproni. Taxonomy (NCBI): domain Eukaryota; kingdom Metazoa; phylum Platyhelminthes; class Trematoda; order Plagiorchiida; family Echinostomatidae; genus Echinostoma; species Echinostoma caproni. The sequence continues at coordinate 4,461 of UZAN01050988.1, read as the reverse complement.
GGTGGGTTCCTTTTGAAGCCAACACAATCACCTTTGTGTAAGAAAATAGCAGGAATGTTGCGTTTGGGTCAAGCAGTCGAGATCAGATACTTATAGCAAGGGGCTGGGATAAAGACAGATTTGTCTCCAGTTATCTTGTTCGGATGAGAACGGGTTACGTAGTCGTTGATGAAATCATCATCATCGTCTCTTAGCACTAGCCCCAATGTTGTATAATGTGGTGAGTAAGGGATTGAAGACTCACTGCCAGCAAACCTATTCATTATATTGAGGTTTAATCGAATTTAAAGTACGTCGTGATTCACAACCACTATAAGCAGTTCAAGCAAACTTCGGTTTCGTCTAAAATGGACTCTAGTCTTTACAAGACCATTGATACCAGTGAATGAATAGATTCAGAAACGTATACCAAGCATTCATGAATAACGGAGGCTTTTTTCAACTTCCGGCATAAGCCTATCGCAATCTGATAAACGGTATTCCCCCAAACAGGTTAATGCAGTCACATACACGTACTGCACTGCCTAAGAATCGATTTTCAGTGGATTTTCGATGAAGAGACTACCAATAGATTGACACCGTTAAATTTGAGAATTCGTCGACCAGAGTAATTCGTCCATGATCCATCTGTCCATTCACAACTGGGATTCAAATGACGCACGCTATTAATTCATAAAACCTCTTCCTGACCGATCTTATCAAGATTAACCGACTGACTGACTGTTCGGTGAAAACGGGTCTAAACGAATAGCTTTTAAATAACGTCATCCTGGAAAAATGTGCACCAACCACTTCCCTGGTACATTCGCATATATCTATACACACCCGAGTCTCTAAATACTTTTCATATTGCATATAGTAGGCTACTCCCAGACAGCCTCCAATTGAACTCTGTTCTGGGAATTTTTGTGCCGTTGAGGACAAAATAATCAAAGCAATATAATCACGGAAACAAAAAGAGTGGTATAGAAGAAACTATGTAAAAAAATTTATGTAAGCATCGTATCAACAATCTGCCTAACAGCTTTGCTTCCCACACGTCTGACCGGATGAAGCTTTAAGCCTAAACACGTTTCCCAACTCCCGTTACCCCGGACAACCACAACGTTATTTTCACCCCGTGATACATCTTGATGCAGACATTTACGTACACGTTATCGTCGGATGATAGAAAACATTTTTTGGGGGGCATGTTTCCTATTAGATATGAATAAATCCATCATTCAATTTTTTCAGTCTGTATAATACCGTGAAACGGGATCGTTAGAAATTAAGTTGTACTATTCCCATGATAAAATTTACTGAACCATAAATAACTGGTCAGATAATCATAATTGTATCTACAATAGTAAACCTTTATTCGTGTACGATAATACACATCATTCTGTGACTTATTTCCTGGGCTCAGAAGTCAACAAAGTGGTAAATCAAAAGAAAAAAGCAGACGGCTCAAGCAGTGGACTTCCTATGGAATCCAAATACCGGTTTCTTAGTTATTGATGCCCATTGAACTTATAGAAATCGACTACATAGAGGAAATTTAGTTAGGATAAACATTGACATATAACCGAATGAAAAATATGCTCTATTGTTTCGAATAATCACATTGGATCCGAAGACTTATCGCTCACTTCAGAGTTATTTCCTTGTTCTATACATCGGTGCAAGTTTTCCATGACATTTCTTTGAATATGCGCGGTCATCCAGAATTTCAAGATTATCCAAGTACAGATGACATTGTCTAAACCAGTATTTGATATTGAAACAATAGTTGAAACAATGCAGAAATACCCTGAAATGTTACCGGGAAATCTTGACTGGATAGTGCGCAAATCGAGTCGCGAAATGTATGGATTATCCAGTGCCTTGGCTCAGCCCTGGGTCATGACAACATTTATGCTGACTATGGTGACCGATCTACCGTATTTTTCGGACCATAAGGAGCACCGGATTATAAGACGCAGTATCAATGAACGGATCCATTTTCATATATAAGACGCACCGGATTATAAGACGCATAAAGCGAAACAAAATAGTCGGATAGGTCAGACTTTATTCAAATCATTAACAATAACTGTCAATATTACACAAAAAAGTACACACACTTTTAAATCATTCCTCTTCTACGAATCCAGCAGCGATTATGCTTCGACAATCAAGGGAAGTGGCTTCGTCGCTTACCAAAGTCGTAATAAAATATTTTGACAGATTTTTCAGCGCAGTGTGAACATACACTGTTCATACATAAGGCGCACCGGAATATAAGGCGCATTGCCGATTTTTTTACAAATATAGGGATTTTCTGTGCGCCTTATAGTCCGAAAAATACGGTATTTATCCATCTTGATATGACTGTCTTACTAGAGCGACCGAAGTCAATTACCGACAGTTTCGTTCACACACTTGGCTAAACCTTACTCGATCAACGGTCTAGAGCATTGTCTCCTCAGATGGGGGGGGGGTTGAACAGTCACACCCAACCCCACCCCAGCCTAACGAACTTCACCGAAAATCTCATCTTCACTTGGCAACTAATGAAAGAAGTACTTTTGTGTGTACATGATCAAGTCAACTCATTCTGACGGGACGAACATTGTGATAGACCCAGTCCAATAAGTGCTGTGTGGTGAACGAAACACCAATCCATTTGTGGGGTTCCGCAGATAGTTACTGATAGATTTACTTGCAGTTACAGTGATTTTACTTGAAAGACAGGGACTAACGAATTCGTAAGTGTGAATTCATGTTATCTCCAATGTTTTCTTCTCTTTGATCTGTAATGGGAGCATTGGTTTAGAAACGAATATGACGCGTAACCCCGTAGCTTGGAGTGCGGTCATACATCTAACCGTTGAGTGTCACCTTATTCCCTTTGTTCTTAAAACCAATGACCATACGGACTGGTTTTCTCTGAACGATGATCTATTTCTGATTCGTGTGCGCTACTCCTATGTAGCCAATCAGGATACTGACTCTTTATTTGGTTAGTTCTTCGATTTTTGAGTTCTTTGAAAGCAACCTCAACGTTCAAATCACCATATGGTAGATTAGACAGACCCTTCTTTCGTTGCAATCGTATCCAACTATGATACTCGATGTATTGCCTGGTTCATCGGAGAATAAACTTGAAAACGGAGAAGCAATTGCAGCAAAAGACGGAAAAGCTTTGATTACGAAATGTGCTATCCCTCTTTACCGCAATAAAGAAATGTAATTGCATGTTTACATTCTACTTTCATCTTTACAATAACCGTATATCGTCGGTTCCTGATGCGTCCTTTTATCGGTACACGCATAAGAAAGCACTCGATCAATGAATGCGATGTTGACTAAGGCGTGCTTGCCGATGGGCATTGCCTCCGATAGGTCTTTTATTGTTTTAAGCAACTGGAGGTCGTTCGGTCATTTCCCACACACGAAGTTAGAGAACCGCATTACTGAAAGCTGAACTCATCCGAACTGGGCTATATATGCCTCTTGAGCGATCAACTATTTCGCAGGGCTCAACGTAATTCCGCCTAAAACATACACACATATACATACATCAAAGTTCAACAATCTCGAATTCAGTGCTGCCTGGTAATCGCTCACTTTTGTTCGTTCTATTTTATATCTTCCAGTTTCCTTAACAGCTATATTCGTTTTTTCCTTCCTGCCAATCTGGGTTACAATATTTCTACCTCCTTGCTACCAGTTGAACAAACGTCTCCTAATATATGTACCAGAAATTCGACAAAAGGATCCTTGGTGATCTTAACTCATAAATTATGTCTGTTAATGTGAAAACACGGGATCTGTTTGCATTGATCTCGTGCACAAAGGCATGCTAAAATTCGCAGGATTCATTACCTTGCACAAGTGGATAGCAGCAGAAGAACAAATGAATAAGGCAATTTGTTACGGGATAGGACGAGGGATGTATGCTACTTTGTAGACCTTTTATAAATCTCTCAAGTTATTACTTGAGGCATTAGAGGTGCAATTTATTAAAAGCGATAAAGCTGATCAGATCTATCAGTGAGAAGGGATGCCAACATGTTGGATATGAACCGATTAGCAAAGAGTGACACCAATAAGCACGAGACAAGGACATCACATCGCAATGCACGGTACGTGAGAAAATCAAATGGAATCAATTAAACAACGTTTTTATGAATTTAAATATTCACTCGCTCAATGTATTAATGATAAACCATGTAGCTCAGAGGGTTGTGGCTAATAACCTCAGGATACTAAGCAGTGATGACTGACTGCATCACGTACTAAGAAGCTGCATCATGCTCTGGGTCGATCATCATGCAACTTTTGGCATTCAACAACAACAACAACATGATTGATTACCCGTTGTCTTGTGCTACAATCTGGTTGTAGGATGGCTGGCATCCCTTCTCACTGATAGATCTGATCAGCTTTATCGCTTTTAATAAATTGCACCTCTAATGCCTCAAGTAATAACTTGAG
>UZAN01050987.1:4291-18030 GCA_900618425.1 Echinostoma caproni | reverse complement strand
TGCGATATAAGTTGGGCTGTTCTCTGTTTGCAATAGCTAGTGTACAGATAAGTGAGGAGCTTTGAGGAGTGTTGACCATATGAAGTATTTAGACGTCAATTCCCAATTATCCGAATTTGATCTCTGTGCATGCAACTGTTGCTCACAAGCTGAACGTTACCTCTCTGATAAAAGCTTTTNNNTTTTATTCCATAAAGTCCTCTTCGAACGCCTTTACTGCTCCCCTGTGATTTCCCTGTGGCTGAGGTGCGGTCTCCAAATGATCGCTCGTGCTTACTAAATTTTTCTATTCATTCTGGTTAAAACTATCTGTGTCGGACGAACTGATACACGGTTGAAGTCTTGGGGAAGAATTCAATCTGAGAGCATCCGTCCTTCACAGTGACCTGTGAACATGTAAATTCACCGGTCCACATGTTTAACCATAAAATCATCCCGTCTGGCCCACCTGCTTCTGGAAATTGGTTAGGACCATATTTACCCGGAGACTAATGACAATGAGAGACTTCGCTGTGAAATTTCTAGCCGTTAATCCGTTTGTTTTCATGGTCCATGTTCCGCATTTCATAATCTGTTTCTGGCATTCCATTGATTCTTGCTTTTCCACGGAAACATGTGTAGAGCTTGCTACGATTTCTGAGTTCCTAATTCCGATAGTGATCTAGACATGCGGGAACTTCACTTGACTCTAGAGGAATACTGAAATGAATGTATGCAGAAAGCTGAATGAAGTATTCTATGGAAATCGGTTGGCGGCGTGCTGTGCACAATATCTTCCAAAGCATCTTCAGAAGGTGAAGAGAGAGAGGTTCATCACTCTTTTCAGCTCCAATCATTTGGTAGGGAGGTTTGCGTCTTAGCAAACTCTAATCAAATGACGGTTCCGAGAATCGATTTCGGATAAAGATAGTTTGTACAGTTCGGTGTTGACGAATCATCGTTTCCTTCACGTAGATCAGTCTAGCTCTGCTGACCGGACACATTCTATGATTTGTCGTTTCATTGAACACTACAATAATCGATAATTCAAGTGACCTTTCATTTCACCTTCCTGAACTGATTACATGATAGACTCTTTATTGAGAGGGGTTTGGGAAACAAACATATTCTGGTTCGTACCTTCTTGTTTCGTGATCGTCAACTTCGCACCTCGACATGCGTGATTAAAATCGGTGTTAGATTTTCACAGTCCACCGCACAAAATGTCGTCCAAGTATGGTCAGGCATGATCCCGTTCCTTGTTCACTTGAACATTATACGAGATAGAACATCCACGGTTGAAAAGAATAATTTGACCCAAAGCATGTTTTCCAACCAAATTCGTTTTCCTGTTGCTAGATTATTGCTGTTAAAATGAATTATTAAAACCACACATAAGAACGAATATTTCAGTTGACTTTTTAATTCCTTATATCTCACTCGGGATGTTTTTTTAGTTTGTTTTTTCAGCATACGTTTGCGGATTAATCACGTTCTGGGAATTATCGAAACGAATCACCTGATCACAGAAAAGGTAACGCAAGCCCGTTTCGTGCAGCTCTCATCCTGTCTGCGGTCCTCAAGTTAATTTATGTTTGATCAGGTAGACGAGACAACGAAACACAATATTGTTCATGACCAGCAAGCATAAAACGCTGCTCTCATTTGTATTTCTGGATTATATGGTAGATTGAAATGAATCTTAGAATGAATGAATTCATTCGATGTCACTTCTGAAACTATTGACATAGTTGGATGCATCATGGACAGTAGTGGATCCGGAGAACTCAAATCTGAAGAGGGCGCAAGCAGGGATCACATGGAAAACACAACCTCCTCAAACTGCCTGTGTTTATTCCATTATATAGTGTTAAAGAAATGTTAGATAAACCAAGGACGTGTGACAAATATTGTTATTCAAATGTTGTGTAATCTGTCTAATCCAGTCAGCATTTTGGAAATGTGGATTCATGCAACAGAATGGTAGGTTGATCACATTCACATTTGAGAAATACATTATTCCACTAGTCCCAGCAGTTGCATCCATCAGTGTGTCTCTAACAGTAGAGTCAACAGCCATCCAATTAGAGATACTGTCGGTAACATGGAGTTGGCACTGGTATCTGAATATGCAATTAAGGGGAACCAACAGAATGTATTATAGATTTGGCTGAGTAAATGAGAAGCACAAAGAAATAGTTTTCTGTTCTCAAATTTATCCATATTCGTAAAAGTGCGGCCGGATGAAAAGGAGACTGTTGTAAGTGATAATTGAAATGAAGAAATTGGACTGATAATTAGAGCACTACTTGGCTATCTACTTCATAGTACTAAACGATTCTGTCTGTTGTGAACCGTATTCAGAATTCACCATTTTTGCATGATGAAAAATTAGAGCCGTTTATACAACTTACCGTATTAGTAAAATATTTCAGTTTGGTACACTGGTAGCCTGTTGCCCGAAGGTGATATGCACACCCTTTCCATTGGAAAAGCTCATTTTCCTTTTCTTTACCACAGATTTTCTCCTGGTTACTATTGTCGTCATTGAAAACCGTTACACAGTGAGAGTGGGTGTTACGCTGTAGGAGGAATGGAGGTCTCCCAGACTGGGTACCAGTCGTTATGTCTGGATGTTCTTATTTTAGCGTATGTCAAGGAAATTTTAGGGATATTCTCATAATATCTTTTATGAATCAGACTGAAAATCGCTCGAAGTTTTGATAAATCGTTCCTTGTTTCCAACGAACGAACTACATTCCTGTGTCAGTTTGCATATTGATTGAAACAGTGGCGTGGTAAAAGTAATGTGTGTCTTAGACAAAGTCACAACTGTGCATTGAACAAATCTCCGTCGATATTATGACAATCAAAATCCATATTTTGTGATTCGTATTTTCTCGCCTAAGGCGTTTTTAAGTAACTGGCTAATTGTCCATAGACAAAGCAACCCGTTACTGCGTATCATGCCCTACTCTGCCAGATGAGTTATACAATCACGGTGCATTGAATTAGATAAATATTATGAATGGAATAATTGCTTACTGAATCAACATTCAGACTGATGAATACATTTTTGTTCGGCCTTGTTCCGATGTTCCATACACAAATCAAGTCGGCCGGAAGTGTGTCGACGTCTTTGGCCACTTTGAATGTTTGAACCACATTCGTCCGGGGATTGAGCCTGGTCGTACACCTGGTATCGCTCGCTGGAAATGATCAATAATCACAGTGAGATGAATTTAAACTTCTTTTATTCGAAATGCATTTGTGCGTTCAAAGGAGTAGCCAGTGGGCGTACATAGAGGACGATGGTTTGCAGTCGTTTAATTCAAAACAGCAGCTTGCTCGTAGAATTGGAAAATTAAGCCTTGACCTCAATAGTCGATTACCATGCCACTCAGGATATTTCAGCTGTTTTATCTCGCTTGTTTATACTGCAAATGTTATGCCTTTGTGTGCGCATCTAATCACTGCTAAATTGAATTGGTCTGCTAAAATACCGTCTCACTCACCATAGATTCTGTTGCCCTCGAATAAGAAACTAATTCATCAGCCTTCATTTGTTTCAAAATATAAGCTCGGGTATTCTTCCAGATTCACATCAACGCACTAGTAGTCAAGTCACAGTTGTAGCATCTTAAGTATGGACAGTGTCCTGACAGTCATTGAGTTCTGAGTAAATTGACTGTTATTTGGACGACATTTTTAAGATAAACGAAACTGACCTGCTTGATATTTAACTTCAAAATTCGTGACCCTTTTTTCGGGGGCCTTCGGAGCCTCGTATGTGATAACCAAATTCTTACTGAGGTCTCCAGTGAACACGTTCTGATCTTTGATGCCGCAACTCTGTTTTCACGAACCGCTGTTTCCGTTGAATACTGTTATGCATTGTTTCTCAGTATCGGGCTGTAAACGAGAACATAAAATTCATGGAGTGCGAATGTGATGCATTTGATTGCTGTCAAACCCTTTATGTTTGTCAACTGGAACTGTGAAATAACAGTGATTAAACACTTGTGAATCCACAAGCAGATTGAGCATATGCATAAACAATTAATCCGGTTCATGATCCTCATGATGACAATGATCGTAATCATCATCATCATCATCATCGTCAGCAGCAGCGTTAAGCGAAGTTCACTGATTGCTGCTAATCTTACAATTCGAACTAGGTGATTGAGTATATGTAATGTGGTCATGGATGAGGCTTGTTTGCAGGGCAGGACAAAGAAAACAAACCTTACGGTCAACACACTGAATAGAAATTTCCAATTTGTATCAACGCTTTTCATACATTTTGCTCAGATAAGGAGAGAAAACAAGAACGCTTTTGCTGTCAATTAGTTGCCCTCTTTCTCATTATCTCCAAATAACCAATTACGGCCGTTTGGACTCCAGCCTCGAAAATGGGAGCCATTTACTCCAACTGAACAATTTGTATATTTCTTTATACACAATAACCGCGTTAACGGTTTCCCTCAGCCCAGAGCAGCAACTGTAACTGCACTAGGCGACTATTTTGCATAAAAAAGAGTCTTAATCACTGAAGTCTAACGCGATGAAATTTTTATGTGATGACGACACTTGCTCCATTACATTGCGCAATAGATGACACGTTAGGCTTAGATTACTAACTCATCTACTAAACCTAACCTGATTCAGACTAAACAAGCATCGACTTGGGAATCCTTCAGCAGATGGATGTCTTCTGTTCGGAAATCCAAGGTATCAGAAGTGCCTGAACGGTTGCGGAGTATACTAGACTTTCAATTTCCAAAAAATGTCACGTCATCGCCACTGGTCCTTCCGTATTGTGAAAATGCGAGATATCATCAACTTCAATGTGGGACCGTCGTTCATCACACAGTGACCTTAGTCGGAAAAGCAGTTAACTTTAGTCCATTATTGGCTATTTAGTTTAAGAATAGGTTAAGATGTGCACCCGATCAGTAATTGGTCATCATCTACTTTGGAAAGAGTGAAAGCAAGCCATCAGCTATGGCGGCTGAGCATTTGTACATCGAACTAATTTCACCGTCTTCTGACATACGACTCCGTAAAAAGCACGTTTTGTGATTAATTTTAGAAGAATAATGTTGAAAATAAATGAGGTAATTTGAGTGAACTAAGACAGGGTTTCCAGGTGAGTCGACTCTACGGACTCGGTGTAGCAGATGAAATTTGGAACAATGCACCGATCTGTTTTGGGATCATACACCATCAGAGTACAACTTCCTTTTCATTCGACAAATTTTCTCCGTTATTTACCATCATGTGTTATTTCTAGTCAGGTGACGGTAATGACACTCGTCAGTCATCACAAATCTTCTTACTGTGAGAAAGGGGCGCTGGGGATCTTGATTGAGATTGCTACCTCCAAGGATGTTTGTCTATATACCATCATCACCACATTCACCACCAGCACAACCACCACCAACACCACCTGTGTTCCCCTCAAAATATGTTAGACGACAGACAGCCTTTTGATTGACCGCATTCCCTTCCTGGAAATTGAACCTGCGTATATGTTTTGATAAACGGAAGTAATAATGAAATAAATGAAATACTTTACACTCTACCCGGATCATTTGGGCAGCACGTCAGCAGTACACACAGCAGCACTAAATCGAAGGAAGCCCATAACGGAAAACCCAATGTTTCTGATGGGTTCTAGCACGAAAGCAGTTGCAATGTGATTGCAAATTTTGGAGCGTCCTCAAAGAATGGTCAGTAAAATGGTGAGGGAATAAAACCTTTATTCTTAGGCAGGGAGACTGGGGTTTTATTCCAATCACCACTGGTACACCAGGGGAGACACCATTATGGTACACCAAATGATACAACATCCTAGCCATCCGTGTCACCCGCTTCAAAAATTATCACACAAGGTTCATCTCAGAGGAAATTCGTTCAAACCAGTGGTCGCAAACTGCCGGTGGGGATGCCGGTGTCATTCGTTCGCGGTCATAGTGTGTTCCACATAGAACTCTCTCCCATCCCAGTCGTCTGTGCTCCAAGTATTCAATCTTTCAAACTAGGACTCGATGAAGAGGTAACACACCTTGCATTCCAACATTAGTGGAGCTGTATGAAGCAGTGGAAGAAGCCCGTACCATGTGAAATTTTAAATAAGGAATGGTATGTATTACTATATTTTAACCACATGACAATATGGGACGAGAAAAGCATGAGCTCGTAAGCTTTTCTCATAAGACATCTTTGAATCTTTGAAGCGTTATGATTTGGTTCGGTAAGAGTCACTTGAGGACGAAGAATTTTCGTTTTTTTCGTGTCGTCTGGTTCAAGATACAAACGTCACTGAGTACCTGCGCATCAACTAACACGGAGTGCACCATCTGATCGTAGCCTCTTGGAATAATAAATTAGATCTAAATGATTTACTTCCAAAAATGGCAATGTCACACTGAAGAGCAGACATGAGAAAAATATTTCCCATGTTGACATATGTCAACAATCAGGTAGCAGCTATTACCGAGAGGAATGAATTGACAAATTGAATATTCTGAATTTATGGAGTTTTGAGGGTGTTCTTTTGTCAAATAAAATGATCACTCATGTGATCTGAGACACAGAGATTGTTCTAAACTCGGTATAGATTCTGAGTCCGCCAATGCATTATCCTTGCAATCTACTATTTCCGAGAATAGTTCAATGGGCTTTCCGGAAAACACCGCATGTCTGTGTTCATTTCTGTTAAGCTAAACTCAAATGTGAGCTTTATCTGCGGCACGTTCTTAAGAACACGAATGAGGATAATACCGGGATCCAACAACTAGGCTGCAAAATTAATAACGTTTTTAACCCCAAAACGCCAGATGTAGTCATCAGATATATACAGGAAGGCGTTTGCAGCAGAGTAGTAAGAAGAATTGCTTTCCAATTACGGTGTGAAAATTGACTCAGCCAATTCGGTTTCAAGCAACTATTCAACGAAATGTACGTTATGATTTCCAGGAATGGTATACTGAAAATGGAGTGTGAATGGTTGAGTGTAACTGAACTGTTGTTACATAGACAGCAGGTGAAAGCTGGCTTTGCCCGGTTTGGCACCAATCTGACTACTCAAATTATGCAGTTTCCATCGTTATGGGATAGATTTACTGGATCGACTTCAGCGTTCAGTAGTAAACTTCGGTGGTGAGAGCATTTAAATCTCGAGCCTAAAGGACTTAGAGTTCTAACCATAAAATACTAACCTCTCTTTTCTATATTATTGACTGGTTGATATAATGAACGTTTGACTCATTTGATTACGTACATATGATTAACAGAAGTACTGTGAATATTTGGTTGGTAGCTTAGACCTGGAACGATGAGTCGTTTGGAGTCTCCTATAGTCTGTGGTCTGAGGATAGTTGCTTCCTTATTTGAGTGACGCATAAATATGCTATAGATTGTGTTATGTTGCGACATATCTTATTTCTCCTAGTTAAGAACCATCATTTTTTCGAAGAATGGAATATCAGTTCGAACCTTTCAACAAGTCACGGTTTGTTTAGTCATAATAGTAAGGGAACATACCTGTGAATCAAATAGTAATATTCAAAATAAACTTCCGTTCACGTGAAATGCTACCAGTCTACTGTGCTGAATAGTTCTTCAGTGTTAACAACCGTTAGTTGGCTTCAACTGTAACGCAGTATATCCGATTTTGATATTTTTGGTCTATAATTGCATGCGTAACATTATTTGCATGTTCATCTTGTTTGAAAAATCAAAACAATCTTCTACAGTGAAGTGTAAACGGATAGACCATAAACCCTGTGTGCTTTTCCTAATGAGAAATAGTTTTTGTTTATTTGGAGTTTGATGCAACATATATTCTTTGACTTGGACTGCAGAGCTTTGTTGATCAAACTCGTTCTGTTGGGATAACTATCACTGCGTACGACTGCCATGTGTATTTTTCTCTAGGGTTTAACTTCCAGAAGGTTCCTGAACTGAATTTTGTATCCACCACGAGTAAAAGACATTCAACACACAGTGCAAAAATGGAACACATCAACTCAGCAAATGCATTCGGATGGATAACACAGCAAAACAGCTAAACTGAAAACTGGCTGCTATTGATGCATAAGAGATCACAAAGCAAGCAATTTAGACCGCATCTCATTGAACAAAATCCCAGACACTGTCGTTTGTGAACCGGATGCCGAGAGTAGGGGAGCAACGGCACTGGCAAACGAAACTATGGAACGAAAAACCGTTCGGATTTTTACAGTGACCAAATAAACGTTTTCCATGAAGTCTAATATGCTGTGCTTCAACTACTGATATCAGTACAACTAACAAACCCTGGCTTAAAATTGTATCTCCACCAGTGATGTCACAATGGTAAATGATTTGGGTTCATCCTCTCGAATTACCCACTTTGTTGCACTAAGTGTGAAGTCGTGTTTCAGATATCAGCATTTGTTTAGGTTTCGAAATGGTATTCGGATTACACTAATCCCCTGTGTTATATTCACCAACCATTTGTGATACCGTTTTAACTGACCTGCCAAATGGCTTTTTTAAGTCACAGAAAGTGGTGGTTTGAAACAAGTAACCGGGTGTGTTGTCAGACCTTTCTGAAGATGTTGCAAATCAAACGAGTTTACGTGTGTCGTCTAACCCTGAATTCGGCTGATTTTGATCACTTGCTCAAATCGACGTAACTTTGATATTTGACAATTGCTTAGTAGTTAAACATGTAAGGCAAAAGTCAAGCTTATAAAATAGTAACCTGCTGTAAAAGAACAAGTTTGAAAGAGTTTTGTGCAAGCAAATACCAGTGCTCAGCTTGCAGCCATTGCCAAAAGGAATGATGTGAAATATAGGCGTTTAGTAGTGTATCTAAGCACAGATCTGTGCTCTTTCATCTCACTCAATCATGTTTCACGTGGCATTATGCTTCATCCACTTAGGAACTCATTCAAGACGAAAGAGGTTTTCGTCGTGATGCCGTATGTTTTCAATTACAGAAAGAGCTGAACTCATTCTAGACCTGATCACCTCAGCACATCTGTTATCTGAACATCCTGAGATTTCTGGACACCGACTGTGGTTTTGTACTTCACGAAGTCCAATCTTTCCTCATCTACTAGTCAAATGATCGACACTAAAATATTTGTCTCCTAAAATTCACGTCACTGATATGTGGTCTACCTTGAAGCAGCTGTGTGGATCACGGAAAAGCTTTTTCCGTATGCTGAGGGGTTAAACCGTCAATTCTCGAATTCTACTGTAGGAAACTCAACATCATCTTTATTTATTGCCAATCTGTCACCCCGTGAGGGTTTCGAATGCACTGAAGGCCCCTCAATCTAACGAGGCACATGGTTCTGATTTATTTTCACCCATCTGCCGAAATTGTGTGCTGAACAACTTGCTGCACCTATTTGCGAGCTGCTCAATTTGTGTATGTCATCTAGAAGCAGCCCTGATTGCTGGAGAGCTGCCCGGATAAAATTAACCCTCGAAGAGTTCTTCTAATTTCCGACCGATTGCTTGCACAGGAACATGATTGAGAGTTTTCGAAAGAGTCGTTCGTAACCGCATAACCTTTTAAATTTTTACGCGTGACCTTATTCAGTTTGCTTACGAACCTTAACTTTCCACCCATAATGCTGTTGCTCACGTTGTCCATTCCGTGTTATTCTAAATGTCTAAAGGGTCCGGCATCTTCCGTTTAACTTTTCTTGATTATACTAATGCTTTCCGATCACTTGACCGCGGCATTCTCAACCAATGTCTGTCAGATTGTGGTCTGATACCTGAACTGTTGAAAGTACCAGCCAAGTACGTCACTCAAAGGACGCCATTTACATTTTGTAACGGTTAAGCGTCCTCCCTGCTAGAAGTATACTGTGGGGTTTTTCAGGAAGAAATTTCGTCTCCATTAGTTTTTTCATTCTACATCAAGGACCTTCCCATCCCTCTCAACTTTATCGCTTGCAAGTATGCTGATGACGTAGTGTTCGGTTGTCCCTCGAGCGATCCGGACTGTTTCTGTCAACTATAAGTTTATCTAAAGAAAACTTTTAGTTGCTCGACTCTTCGATCTTTAATGCTCAATGTAGACAAATGCTTAGACGTTTCTTTTAGGCTTAGATACAGACATGCATTATCAAACCCTTTTAAAAAGACAGCCTGAAATTTCTGGTAATGGTAATATCACCCACAAAGCTAACTTCGCCAAATATCTTAGAGTTACTTTGTCACATAATCTTTATTGGTCCAAAATTGTTGAAAACAGTATTATTACATTTATGAGACTATCGTTCTACTCCTTTAGGCTTGAAAAGCTCGACTTTCACGCAAATGTAATTCTCAAAATTGTGACTGTGTGCATTCTCGTATGTTGGTTGTATTGTTACCCGTATATTTTCTAAAGGCAGAAATAGTGTGTTCTCTTTTCCAGATCTCTAAAACTTCTTTCCTGTTACAGTGGCAATTCAAAGACCATTTTTTTAGCCGTCGTTTTGATTCCCACGATAGAGTAATGAACCACAGACGGAGGGTTCATTGTGCACGTCCTGCCAAAAGGAAAATCATCAAGATCCCTTATTTTACTGGTACGTTGGTCAACCGAGCAAATATTATTATTGCTAAGAATAATCATCTATCACATAAGGACTTTTGTTACCGATGTAGCCGTCGCGAAAAAAAACCTTGAGTCCGCATCTTTCATTTTATCTTCTTGAATATTTCAGTAATGCAATGCGTTTAGATGCTTCCAAACAAAATAATAACAGAGCATCTATTGTTGTCCATTGGATAATAAACTTTGAAGTTTAAGAATTGATCCGTATGCGTAGCTTTGGGGTAGGCCATTGTCTCCAGTTATCTCTATTATGCTTCACTCGGATCGCTGTTCCAATACGAACTTCGATCGTAAACTGGATCCTAAATGCCGAAGGCAGGCAACCTCCATGTTCAAAACTGAGAACTGCTGCCGTGCGTGATATTGTGTATATGCAATGTAATATTTGAAATTCGAGAACCGACTGAGCCGTAAGGCATCCTTGTTTGTCATGCGAAATACCTCACAAAATCCGTGGCAATCTACTAATACCTATTTCATACGAAAACTAAATGCTAGATCCCTTTGCAACAGAAAGCTCCAAGGATTGACTCTGATTCTTTGTATTATCCTTTCACACAACGATGGGCGGGAAGAAATTAAATTTGGCGAATAATGTGTTCATGGCATGCGTATTACCTACTTGCGAGTAATTAGGTTTTCAGAACAGAAATACGTCTTCCTGTCTCTCGTGAACGTAAAACGCTCCAGACAGCGGTGATACGTCCATTCATTCAATTTGTTTAAACAAAATTGGTCCATAATGAAATAGATCAAACACGGTCGAAGAAGAGGACACTGCAGATAGTCACTTATCGTTAAACACCGACAGAATTCCTACTCTCCGGTAGGGAAAATGAAAATGCGTTGACCACTGTGAATAGTTAGTTAACTATATGTCTTTATGTGGTTCGCGTTTTGTGGTTGATTTTGATGTGTGGTTTGGGAAGAATGATGAGGAAGGATATGTGGGTAACAGGGTTGCGAAAATGATCAAGATGTGGAAGTGTCAACCCGTGCTAGTGTCGCTGGGTCATGGAAACAATTACGTCCATCAAGGGTGTGCCAAGTTGTGTCCATGGCAGTCGGATTGATTGTACGAATCGCTTTTGAGCTATTCCATCAATTTGTGTGTAAAAATCTCCCTCGAGGAAGAGTTGGACACTGAGTGTGCATCTTAGTTTCAGCTCCTTCAACTTGATTACAGGGATGCCAATATATATATATATATACATATATATATATATATGATCTGTTTGCCGCCCTCCACCAACGTTTGTCAAATGAGGATTCGATGCACGGTAGACAGATTTGGTGCCGCGTCACGAAAACAGATTCTCATCGATGCCCCACACGGCTCCCAGGTAACGTACGCCATTTTGGACATCGGCTCCGATACAACTTATCTTTCCTACACGGTCGCTAAGAATCTCGGAATATCTGGACCATCAACGGAATTGAGAGTTACACTAAACAACGACGAAGGGGTTAGGAAAACATCGAGCGTTAAATTCACCATCCATCCGTTAGGTGGAAGTCACACTGCTGAGGCAGAGCGTGCATTTACTGCGGACGAACTCCCAGTGAGGAAGACGTCCATAACACCAACTGGGCTGAGCTGTTGGCCGCATCTGAAAAACGTTCAATTTGAGGAATTCTCAGATTTGGAGGTAGGGATGCTCATCGGCGCGAACGCGCCAGAAGCCCACTGGTCGCTAGATCAACGAGTTGAAACTTCGAACCAACCGTTTGCAACAAAGGCTGTATTAGGTTGAGACTTAATCAATAAAACAGTAAAGAGTAAATCTCATGCTTTGACATAGTGAGTAATCTTCGTTGATATCAAAAGCAACAACGCATTTTGTGTATTAATTGCCATTGTTTACTTATCCGTGGTATTTAAATGCACACCGAATCAANCGCGAACGCGCCAGAAGCCCACTGGTCGCTAGATCAACGAGTTGAAACTTCGAACCAACCGTTTGCAACAAAGGCTCTATTAGTTTGAGTGTTATTCGGAACAACTCACGAGCCTTCTGGACGTTCGGGTTCGGTTAACTGCCTAACATCCAAGACGGAGGTCGAGTCGAATATAATAAGGATATATGGAGTGGAATTCGCTGACCAACATGACGAAGAATCTCTCTCGCTAGAAGATAAAGCGGCTGTCAAAATGGTTCCCGAATCTGTGACAGTCGTTAAAGGGCACTATCAAATAAACGTACATTGGCGCGAGATTGGAGTGGCTTACCAGGCAATGGACAGTTGGCTGAGAGAAGACTGTGCTAAATTCGAGGTAATTTACTAAGACAGCTTGAACTTTTAGACACGTGAAACGAACTAATCACGACATACAAACTAAAGGGATATATAAGACATGTCCCCAAGAAAGGATACAGTGAACGGCGATTCGTCTCACATCACTCTGTCGTTAATCCACGCAAGCCGGGAAAGATCAAGATTGTGTTGATTTTGCGGGAAAATATGGTGATTTGACCCTCAACGATTGCCTGTGCTCCAGCCCGATTCTAACGAATGACCTCACTGGAGTGCTGCTACGGTTTTGTTTCCACAAGATCGCAATCTCGGGCAGTTATCAAGGAAATGTTCCCACAAGTTCGGCGGGCACCAGAGGATCAACCTTAAAGGAGCTTCCTTTGGTTTTCTTCAGGAGATATAAGTTTGCCACCGGAAATCTACCAACTTCAACTACGTCCCTCCGGAGCCACTTCTTTTCCAGTTTGCGCAGCGTTTATATTGAGGCAACCAGTCAGTCACACAAAAGATTTTGACGGCATCACGACACGAACTGTGCATGAGAATGTTCACGTGGATAACGTTTTGGTCTCAGAGAAAATCTTGAAGATATAACTGTGGAACTAGGGGACCAACTGCGAACTCTCTTGAAACGTGGTTTTCCTCTACACAAGTGGGTCAACATCAATAAAGCGGTGCTCCAGACCGTTCCCTCTAGTGATAGAGCAGATGAATTGGTCAAACTAGGCCTCACAGATCCTCAGATACTAAGAACCCCTGGGTTGTAGTGACGAGTGATGGAGGACAGTTTTACCTTTAAGGTGAATCTACCTGAACGCCCTGCCACCAGGAGAGGCATAACCTGTACGGCCTCGTTGAAGGATTCCATCGGGTTTGTGGCTTCGTTACTACT
>UZAN01050986.1:2845-14565 GCA_900618425.1 Echinostoma caproni | reverse complement strand
CAAAACAAAACTACGCCTGACTTTTGGTCTTCCTTCAGAGTCTAAAACCGACAAATCGTTTGCGATTTCCTTGTGCTACAGGTGGTACACAGGAAGGGTTCAAAATATCGATTGTGAAAAACTAAATCTTGATAGATTGTTTATGGTGAGGCTGAAAAAGCGCTGTGTGAAGCTCTGGATCAGTAGGATTACTTCGATATTAGGCACAGCTAAGTCAGGTACCTGAAAAAAATATTCTTGATAAATCCAACTGATGCTCAATGCGCTATGACACCAACCTATTTGGACAGGAGTCTACAGAAGTATGTTCTGTTATACGGTGGAAACCAATATTGTTGCGGTATTGTTTAACGTTATTTTGCGCTTGAAACTTGATTGTTGCTAAATAAAGCGAAATTAGTCTGATCCGAAACTTCGTATTTAAGCATGGGTTGTTGTGCGGCTTAGCTGTTAACTACGGTGAAGCTGAATTACATAGCGTCCTATTGATTACATTTGTAATTTAAGCTAATCCACTCAATTTATAACTTGGTTCTCTCCTGATCCAAAATAAGTACCTGTACTTCGTCATTCTATCATCTTTCTCTCACTCATTGTAATCTCTTTGCTATTTATGTTTAAGCAGTCACTAGTTACGTGTAGTATTGCATTTTCAGGTGCTAAATTTTTGGAAACGCAGCGGATTACCAACTTGAAATGTTCAAGTGTTGCAGTTTATTTTTGAGTACCGAATCATGCTAAAGGTATGTTGTTCATTTATCTGATACATCTCCTCAGGATGATGATTGTACCACTCAGCAGAACGCTTCTTCGGAATGCCTAAACTACTCTTTTCGGAGTAAAGCACCAGGATGTAATGTACCACTGGAGCCAGGAAACCAGGTGCCTGGAAACTCAATGAACTCCCAACTGGCAGCTTGCGAGTGGATGACAGCACAGACGACTTCGAATCCCGAGGATTTGGTAACATCTATGGCTGGTTTGAGTTTTGAAGAGACTCGAATGTTGTGGAGCAATGGGAGCATCCTGCCTACTTCCCAAGATGCTCCGGCAATCAAATCTCTGTCGCTTAATCCATTGCCTTGGGAACTGCCGCACGCCACCTCACAATCCATCCCGATGGGTCCAAATAATAGAGAACAATCCACTGGTAATAATTTCTCGGAATCTGGTATGGTTGAAGGTGGACTTTTGATGTCTCCTGGATCGAAAGATATGGCAGCACTAGGGATGCAAATGGTAGATCAGGTACTCAGTAATTCTCCCGGCAATGGAGGTAAGTAGTTCTAATTTTTCCTGCATAATTTTTACATTGACAGCTCTCTTTTTACGGGATTTGACGGAAAATTACATGGGTTCTTTCCATGCAGCTTCTGCTGCTTCAGCCTTGACTTATCCCAATGCGCCTACTTCTGCCTTTCAATTTGAGCCTGAAAGTCGTTCCAACGAACCAGAACTATACAGTGGTACTGCCTTACCACAGTCAGTAGGCTGCTCTGTCTCAAACTGTTTCAATCCATCACAGTTCTATATGCGTCCAGGTTCTGGTACACCACGACCTGTAGTTCCGTCTTTGCAGATGTCCTACTCCATGATGCCGAATAGATCGTGTGATGGTGTGCAGTATAATAACATGAATGGAGCCGAAGCTATCGGCTCAGAACCACTTGAAGGCTGTGTTCCACCGGATACGCTTCTCACACATATCATCCGAGCCCAATCGGGAAATGAGACTCCGGTTTCTAATATCGTGTCGTCGTCCACGACTGGGTATCCAATGAATAACGTGCCTAGTTCTCAAAATGGTATGGCCGATCCACAAAGACCAGCAAGCCAACCTGAACCGGGTCATACTTTTCCTATGTTTGCCCCACCGGATCACTTGTCTCGTATGGATTCCACTGGAAAAATAAACTACGGCCCAATACAAGGACTCGGTAGTCAGTTGTGCCAGTTTCAAGCAATGTTTCCAAACACACAAGCCAACTTGGGTAATTCCTCGGCTCCAGAAGTTGCGGTGTATCACAAAATGAACGCACATCAGTCGGGTGGCGTTGTGGGAACCGCAACCGAGGCGGAAGGAATTTTTCCTGGTACTGCGATACCTTCCGTTTTCGGGCAACCTACTGAAATGACCGCTCCAAATGGATGTACCGGGTACTCCTCCACACCGTTGGAATATTTATCTGGTGGTCCATATACCGATCCAAATACCGGTCGTCTGTCAGAACAGCAACATATAAGTGAACAAGCGAACAGCGCGTTATCTATTTCATCGCAGTTTGGTGAGTGAATTTTTACTCAATAACTATCAACTATCAATTTGAGTTGTTCAGTCGTGATTAGTTTGTTTCCTCCATTCGGGGTTGCACAGCACTGTAGATTGTAACTCATCAGCGACAAGTGAAACTATAATAACGATATACGTAAGATAGTCAATCAAGCCATTAATTCCAGCAGTTAGCTATTCTTCGAT
Source organism: Echinostoma caproni (assembly GCA_900618425.1). Classification (NCBI taxonomy): domain Eukaryota; kingdom Metazoa; phylum Platyhelminthes; class Trematoda; order Plagiorchiida; family Echinostomatidae; genus Echinostoma; species Echinostoma caproni. Next base: position 12,089 of record UZAN01050986.1, on the reverse strand, counting down.
CATCTGATCAAATAGTGCTCGTTGACTGAGTTATACAGTTTATGCATAAACTCAGAGCTCAACCCTGAATGAGTGGTCTGTTTTTCATGTCTCAGGATCTTTGTTGTTCATCACTTGGTGTGTTTTCCTTATCCGAATATTAAATGTCTCTCTTATTTGCTCTCATCAGGACCACCAACATACGGAGCGTCGGTTGGTGTACCAAAGTATCAACCAACTCCACTTTACCAGCGCGGGCCCTCACCTGCTCCAGGCGGATCAGATGTCCCTGGGAGTGCGTGCGGTGTTGCAGCGGGGGGCTACGCACATCAGATTTATGGTCAACATACAGTGGATTCGTTAGGTGGGGCGCCAGTAGGCAGCTCTGCAATCGGGCAGCACTATTTAGGGGGATCCTTAGGAAACCAACCTACAGGGCCGGCAGTTTTCTCACAACTTCCATCGGGAGGCTTATATCAGTCTTTAGTACCACCAGGGGAGCAAGCAACCCAATTCACCCAACAAACAACAGCACCTGAACAGCAGCAGCAGCAGCAACAACAACAACAACAACAGTCGGCAGCTTTGTTCGCACATACCTTCCAGCTTCTAACTGCAGCAGCTGCTGCTCGCAATCTCGGTACGGGAGTTTGTGACCCACGGATTTCCGGTCCAGGCCCTCAAAACACCAATCCTCCCATGGGGACTCCCGCAGTCGAGAACGTTGCTACCGGCGCTACCCCATCTGCTCTGAACCCATCCATCCAATTCCCCCAGTCTATGCTTCCAACCCACCTACAGGTATGCTTAAATTGTGTAAATATCCTACTTTTCACTCTCACACACACTCACACTTAACTGAACAGGGTCTCAATCTAGATATGTTGGACATTCGTGAACTACTTGAACAAGCTATATAGCAGCTGTTCACAACGAATGTTCTTAATTTCAACCAATATAGAATAAAAATTAAAAGAGTCATCAAATGAAAGCAATTAATGATTTCATACCTTCGTCGTATTATCAACTGATTGTCGTATAGTTGAGCTTAGGATGAAGGTTATTGAAGTTTATGAGACGTCCCACGGATTATACATTCCTTCATAGTTCCATCTGCCTATTTAAGTAACCGTTCTCTCTAATGTATCAAGGATTCAAGACATTGCTTGCTGATGCAATCATTTTGACTTCTAATGTTAAGCAAACGATCTAATGTTTGCTTTCAAACCACCACCCGTTTCACGTAGCGCTATTGTGCTCGGTTTTTACATGAGTATGTACCAATCTGGGGCTGCAATATTAGGTAGTTTTTCAGTAATCTATTCAGCGGTGCATTTATTGCGGTCCTGTTCTTCGTTACCCACCATCCGAAAGATTATTTTTCCACCCTAGTGACTCCAGGATTATCAGAATTTATTACGATATGGCATGTTTAATTCGGAATATTTCACTGTACATTTGGCGTCCACTAATCGTTTGTCAGCCCAAATGTTGGTCATCTTGTTGTTAGGGTGAGAAAGAACTGTTTTAGGATAAGAACGAGCTGTGTGAAAATACTGAAGTATCATAGTGAAACTCCGTGGATAAACTCCTACATTCATATCGTGCTACTTTGAATAAAATGGCGTTGAAGTTTAGTGATTTACCATTTCACGTCAAGAATATGCTGCTAGTATGTACAGGATTATGTATCTATTGCCCTACCTGTGTATTGGGATACTTGAAATCGTCAAAATGTCTACAACTCAGACAATGACTTCTACTTAGTTTGTCTGTTATTTGTAATGTGTCACATGCACATATTTAGTGACAGTCCCGTCTGACCAATTTCTTTTACGTTCGAACTACGACTGTGTATCTCTTGTGCTTACATGATGCCGTTTATCAATCTGGTTATCTAGGTTGTCAAGTCAAAAAATTGATTTGCATGACAATGACAATGGTAGCTTACGTTGCGGCCAGGCTCATTTCTATGGACTTGTTTTATTCTTCACTGTGCTCAAGTTGACGCCAGGTTGATTTAGATCGAGAACACTGATATGCACTGCAAATCACAACTTCTCATCTTTTTTAGGCTTACTCCACACAGTCGTTTTTACCGCCCAGTGCACCTCCTGTCGAAAGTCCGCTGCCACGTGGTCCTGCAGGTACTCCAATAAATTCCCTCGACGGTCGATCTCAGTGCACTGGATTACCTGGGACAACCAGCTGTGGCGTTGGGACTGGACCACCGCCAGTTTCTTCACCACTCATGTACCCTGCGTTGCAACCCCCAGGCATGTATCCAGCAAACGATTTGATTGCAAATACCGATTTCCAGCAGTTGAGCATGAATTTCGGGGCGCAAAATACAACAAACCCGATCGCCAATAGGGTGTTTCCTCATTCCACCATTCATCCATCAGCTCAACCCCCAGCCGGCACGGGAGCTGCGGTAAACCGAATGCCCTTCATTCCAATTGGTACGGTGGAAACACAATCCCCACCACCAAGGCCATCTGCTACTTTTGCTAGTCTACGAAATGCAATCGTCCCGACTAACTTCCGTGCTCAGGGTCCATCTTCCAACATGTATGCCTCGCGCCGCGGTACAAGCAGTGGGGGCGGTGCCCCGAATTCCTCCACCTCGTCATCTGTGCCAAATCCCCGCTTTTCTCATCGTGCTCCTCCACCGAACACTTTTTCACAACAGCTCAGTTTACCATTCATGCCTCCACCTCTTCCACCTTATCATGCTCGACATCCTTTACACCAACCACCTCCCGTTCTTCCACCACCAGGCTTCTTGCCCCCGTCCACACTTGCACAGCGACCTGAAGTAACAAATTCTGTGAACAATTCTTTCTTCAACGCTGGTCGTTCTAGCTACGCGGAGGTTGTTGGCGGCAAGTTTTCTAAGGAGCACCATCCCACAACACTTACCCATCCCGTGAATCCAGCAGTGGCGGCCGCTTTGGCTCTCGCTGCTGCACAACAGCCTAATGGCGTGGCTGCGGGCTTTGGTGTCCGCCAGCCGGCAACATCTCATCCACATTTTCAACAACCGTACTATAATCTACCCATAGCATCAGGTCCCAACACAGGATATCACACCGGTCCGACTACAAATTCCTATCCTCAGTCAAATCCATCACAAATGAACCCTTATGTTCATACAGGTCACTCGAATCCTATGGTGCCTTTAGAGAGGAGCCGATTACTCGAAGAATTCCGGTAGGTCAAACGTTATCCACAATTTCATTGGACACCGTTTACTCTTCATGCATCTATTTGTTAAACTGGTATGCTCAGGGCTTTCAGATTATTTCTACGAGCCGCCTTTTCTTGCTAACAAGTCCATATAATGAATCGGTAGAACCACTTCAATATCAGCAAATGATTTGTTATTACATTTATTGCTATATAGCTTATTGTTTGTTCGTTACATCACTCACATACCTCATACACGAGAATCCCAACATGTACAGGGTGGACACTGCTACCGGATGTCTATCGGATATTACGAAATTGCACTGCTATGAGTAAAATGATTTGGTTATCCCTTCGCTTTATTTACCATCTGTTCCGCTCTTCGTGACTGCTTCATAAAAGAAGACAGTCATCATCACTATGCAGCAAAATACGGTAAAAAAAGCCTCTCCGATAGCTAACAAACCGACCTTACAACGGCTAATCGCACTAGCCAACTTGGTCAGGTTCAAATTAGACCAGTCGGAGTTTTAAGCTATGTTCAAGTTCAGTGGTATTTCTTGTTCATATATCGAGTGGTGCTCGTGCATCTACTCAATATTCTTGCAACCTCAGTCTATATGAGTTTTCTATCTCCCCCTTTAATTTGCTCTCAACATTCCAATCTTTATTCTGCTCATTTATCCAAATGGACAACCCAACGATCGCAACCAAAACCGTCGCACGAAACTGCATAGTTAATGGTTGTAAAAACTTAAATCGAATCATGTCTTATTTGCGACAACGGCCGACAATCTCTGAATCGACTTTTCAACGTTACCGGTATTCAAACAGCGATCCTAAGAGGGTGGAGCTAAAACCTGAGAGCCTAATGCTTTAGTTCATGCCATATCAAATCTTCCGTCTCTATACTACGTTATTCTTTTTGCAAGTAATCTCTACTCAAACGCGAGATTTTCTGTATAGACAGTCAAGTTACGTTTGTTGTGGCTAGTACCGTATGGCCCACCTGAAACCGTCAAATCATATTGATTGTTTAATGGATCGGCTGAAAGAGTTGTCCTTCCAAAATTACCGTGTGTTGCAAATGAGGTTATTGTGACAGAAATACATTTCCGGGGTACAAGTATATAAATGAACTGACAAAAGTTACCGGATACGCATGCCTGGTGAGCGATAAGAAGCGCGAATCCGGTCATGTGCTTCCAGGAAAATTGCATCTAGTCATTCATATACTGCTTACAACATTATATATCTATATTTGATAATAAGTATTATGTGAATGACTGGACAAAATTCCCCTGGAAGCACACGACCGGTTTCGCGGTTCTTGCCGCTCCTCAGGCATGCGTACCCGGTAATCTTTTGTCAGTTCATTCAAATACTTGTACCCAAGAAGTGTATTTTCGTCACAATAACCTTGTTTACAACACCGGGTGACCATTGGATAGACAGCTCTTTCATAGCCAGTCCATTGATATATATATATATATATATTTCTATCGCAGTCTCTACCGAGGTAGCCCTATCCACCGCCTTTCTGTGGTAAACGTGTTTTCCCACCAAAGTAAGAGGACGAAATTCCATTGTCCGGGCTATAACTGGGTCGGTGAACCACTGATAGGGGAGTTGCTTAAAACCCCCGATTCTAAACCAACGAAGAAGTGGCTTACGAACTACACCCGACGTTTTGGTTATGGCAGCTGTCATCAATTCGATTGGGCACCGAGGTTTGTTCGACTCCTTGGACGTTGAACCCCGCTCAAATAGCGTATGATCCGATGAACTACGGTTTTTCACTCTACCCCACCGCCTTGTGGGTCTGGCTTCCGTTAGTCAAAGACTCCGGTTGTGAATTCCCCAAGAAAATTCACCTGCCTTTTCCTGGACAACCTGGCAGTATTCCGCTTACAAAATAAATCGTAAAACCTCTTATTATAAAGATTATTGTTCCATAATTTTCTTTTGTTGCTGTCTGGATTCATGGGTGTTTGAAATAGGTATATATCACACGCGTTTGAGTCCCGATTTCGTTCGAAACAAATCAAGACCACGAAAGGAGATCCGTCATTAGGTCATAGGTGCGGTGCTACTAGATTGCCCAGGCAAAATAGGTGCATTTCTCCGAGGAATTCATAACCCGAACCTTTCAGCTACTCTATTCCTGGGCGAAAAGCGGCGAGGTGATGCCTGAAAGCCACAATCTAATTGGAGGCTGGAGTCCAGTTCATGCGGTTGTAAACTCACCCACCTAGGCCCATCATTAGCGGTTTACTGGTGCTGACATTCAATACATGCAATACAAGATATAGACTTTCAGGAGCACAAATTACTGTGATACATGAGGAAGAAACCGTCGCAGATTAAACGATCGACATGAACGAGCTATCCTTGAGTGAATTTTCAATTTTGTTTGGTGTGCTTTAGATATTATTCGCTTTCAAAAACTTAAATCGTGTAAGGAGGACTGATGAATAAAGACTGGTTTGTCTCAATCAATTTGCTTTTGATAGTTTTATAGTTTTATAATAGAAAACCCGTTGTATGGGTGTTCATGCCCTCATCTAGGGTTTTCTATATCAGAGATTTGCATTTGACGGTAGGAAAACTCATCTGATTTGGGTCCTTGACCTTTGGAATTTGATGACTTTTGGGAATTTTGATTCATTTCTACAGCTGATGAACCGTTTGTCGTCATGGTGTAATGTTTTTGGCAGATTTGTCTCTTATTTATTTAAACAAAGAACACAACACAGCAAACGAGCACGATTTAATTTCGGAATCATTTCACTGCATCTCAACTGGTGCTTATTGCAGAATACAAATCAGTTGATAAACTAACATGGTGGAAGAGTGAATTGACACCATGTGATGTATAAACTGATTTGTATTCTGCAGTAAGCACCAGTTGAGATGCAACGATATGATTCCGGTATTAAATCGTGCTCGTTTGCAGTGTTGTGTTCTTTGTTCAAGTTTATTTCGGGAGATAATTGTTTTACTTATTTATTTTCATTACTCCACCATTAGGAATGCACGCCTGCCGTATTTGACCCTACGAGATCTGACCAACCACATTGTCGAATTCGCTCAAGATCAGTATGGCTCCCGTTTCATACAGCAAAAACTGGAACATGCGAGTGCCGTTGACAAGACTGCAGTATTTCGCGAAATCCTCCCGCACGCCTACAATTTGATGGTGGACGTGTTTGGCAATTACGTCATTCAGAAATTCTTCGAATTGGGGACACCTGAACAAAAACAGGTTGGTTGATCATACTTTTGTTTCGTTGTTGACTCACGAAGTGTGTAAACCAGTTACTCGGCTCTGATGTGATACTTCGTTGACATCCGCTTGTGGAACGGTCTGTGTTCCGACGTAATAAAACATGCATCTAGATAAAGGAGTACGTTTGCTAAAAGATAACATAATGATGGCGGTTCTCGTGACTAAAGACACGCCCCACCCCCAAATTTTTTTAAGTAATCGACTATTCAGAAAAGTTCTGTGCATGGTTGTGCGACTAACAGACAGGAGCAGATGTAGCGAATTGTTATACCGCATGTGTCTATTCGCATGACTTGACATAACTGAAATGTAAGTATATTTCAGCTTGCAAAGTTATACAAATACAAATTCTGACCGGAAATGATGTGTCTCTGCTCATTCTTCGGAATGTATTCTTGAATCCTCTATCATGTTTGTCAGAGATTGGAACATCTTTTAATCACAACCCAACATACAAGCACGACAGAAAGCCACTACTGTAAGTGGTCACGCGACATCAGGTTTTTCAGAACCTAGATAGTTTTTAGGTTCGAGTTGGGGAGGCTGGCAGTGGTAATTGAAGGACTTCCGGGTAGTGATGAAATGCTATCGCACAAATCTCAAAATCATGACACTCTATTCATGTGGCTGCTACCATGGACAACTTCCCGACGTAAATGATAACTTTGCATAATGATTATCCCAAGACCATGTATGAAGCGGTTGTCATAGTCCAATACCCTATGGTGATGAAAATAGGAATATTAATAAATAGGTAACGAAAACAGATCACGGTTCTCAGATATATTCTCGGTCAGTTTTAGGTGCAGAGTTTTAGTTAATCGCGGTCGCTCACTGGTACACGTGGATGACGGCCGAGTGGTCTTTAGTTGAGTGCAATCACGAAAAGGAAGAACGGACCGCGAAGCGGCACCCCATAAGTGACTAGTATTCTATCTGGGTTCAGATTTGAGATTTAAAGGTGGTTGGGTTTTGTAGAAGTCCTTAGTGTTGAATAGGAAACTGTTTGGACGGAGCTCACAGAACCCGTCAGGCCGCGCGCGGATCCGCATCACGATACAAGCACGCTCGCGACGCCCAAGGCAAGTCGAGTCCGGATTGGATGACAATAGAACGAACCAGACAATAGTTGTCCAATCAGCCAATCGGATAGTCAGGGTTGAAATCTGATTGACGCTTCACCATGTGGTTCTCGTCTGCTCTGTTTACTATTTGTATGAGCGTGTCGCAGCAAGATCATAAAATACACTCCGATTGTTGTTGTTGTTGGGTTCTAAGCAAGAGTATTAGTTTCGATCATGGGTCTAAGCCGAACATAAAGGAAACCGACGTTGCGCGCACCTCGAGAACCGAATTTCGATCCGAAAGTAATCTAGCAGAGGTAAGAATTTATGGAGAGCGAACTTGTGGAACGAAGGGAAGCGGGTCAAAATCAATTGGGTAGAATAAGGGACATATTAAATAGATATTTAAAAAGAACGTTGAAGCACATGCGGAGATGAGTCTGATATCGGAGGCAAGAAGCACCCTAGTGACACTGCAGTCGTGACCGATGTTGAAGAAATCCGGGACTACCGGTTCCCGGGGAACGATCAAGACAAGATCCTATCCACTAGGACGGGGATAATTCGCTTTCTGAGCAAACATTGTCACGGCACGAGAGACGGCTGAAATCCGAACGTGGGTAATTTCAGCAACAGAACTTCGTACTAGACGCGGTCTAAGCCCTATAAAATATTGAACGAGACCAAATGAGTTTTCTCATATTTGTCGAGTATAGTCGACCATGGTTGCAAAATGTGATCCAGTCCGTTCGCCCATAGGACGATAAGGTTGGATTTTTTTAATGACGAATAATTAGCTTACCTTCCCTCTCGAGAAATGCACACAGTTTCTCGGAGATGATGGTTTCTTTAACTGTCAAAATAACAGAAGTGAGTTTGATTGAACGACGGTTAGTTGTATCCAAAGGTGCATCCCATTTTAGAATAGGAGCAGTGATGATATCCTTTTACTCATTGGGAAAAATTTGAGGTGAAAAAAGAAACAGAAAAGACAGCGTAGAATAAGGGCGAAATCTAGGTCACGTTTTTAGGAAAATAAGTGGAATGCCATCTAGACCAGGCTAATTGCAAACATCTAAACCATGAAGAGTTTGATGTATCTTGTTATTAGAGGTAGGACGGAGTGACTTGATGTGTGGGAGGAGGATTGATACAGAAAGTCGATGAATGAAGTGAAGAGGGAGTTGTCAATATTCTGATCCACAGGATACTTTCCATGGTTACACGCATTCAGATGTAGAGAAGTGGAATCAGAGAGTGCACCCATGCCAAAGCGCAATGTCGGTTCTAGTCAGTTGACAGCTGTTTATACACACATAGATATCGAGTAAGCAACACAGGAATGACTGGAAAAAATTCCGAGAAGCACACCCGGTTTCGCGGTCTTTACCGCTTGTCAGGTACGTGTATCCCGTAGTCTTCTGTCTAGTCATTTTTATACTTGAACTCCCGATGTGAATTATGCAACACAAATCTCGTTTGCAACTCGGGGAGTGGATTTGAGATGAACAAGTTTCAAAGATTTAGTTGAATGACGAGAATAACAATTTTTGTTTGCTTCCGCGTACAATTTTTTCATATTTTTTGTGTTCTCACACGCGGGGTGTAATTAAAGAACAATTGGACCAGAAAAATTGTCTACCACTTATTGATCCTTGAGCCGTATTATTTAAGTATCGTATCCCGCACGACAAATTCAATATCCGAGCTATCGAGAAACGAG
>UZAN01050982.1:0-17808 GCA_900618425.1 Echinostoma caproni | reverse complement strand
AGAACGACATTGAATTTAATGTTTCTAAATGCAAAGTCCTATCCCTACGCCACAAGCGGAAATTCTCGTATTTCCGAGGGGACCAGCAGCTACCACATACTTCTAGCAAAAAGGAATTAGGTATTGTTGTTCAAAAGGATTTAAGCGGCTCCAACAACTGTGCTAAGGCTTCGTCTGCTGCTATGAAGAATGTCAGCTTACTTTGGCGAGTCTTTAGCCGGTTTGAATCATCACTATTCCCACGCTTGCTATCAGCGTACATTCTACCCTACACGGAGTACGCCATCCAAGCTTTGAGTCCATGGTTGCAACGTGATCGCAAGATGCTTGAGCGTCCACAAAAGGATGGCCACGACGATGGTCAAGGGATTGCATTACCTGACATACAAGGAGAGACTGCGATCATCGGGACTATATTCTGCTCAGTACCGCCGAAGTTGAGGAGACTTGATTTAGACGTATCAAATATTGCAGAACCCAAACCATCCGTGTCGATCGCTGCTCATGTTATCGAACAATGTACATCTAAGGGGACACCGTTTCAATCTACTGATTCCCAAGCGTCGACTGGATTGCCGGCGTCAGTCTTCTGCGGTCAGAGTATGCAGATCTTGGAACACCCTTCCAACGCATGTCGTATGTGCACCCACGATTGCATCTTTCAAGCAGAGACGCGACAAAACCTTGGCACACCTCACATTCGCACACAACTAAAAGCAAACGGAAACCCAATTTAGCCTATATTCTCTATTATCTTCTACCCGGAAATCTATGTGACTCCTTTTCCGACTTGTAACGATTCATCTGTGTAAATATCCTATGGGACAAGAGAAAAACGAGCTTTTAAGTTATTTCCATAATAAAACTTTGAGTTTGACTTTGATCTTGGAGTGCCATCCTGGACCTACTTAGTTGACAAATAAAATGAGAAGCGTCTTAGTGGAGGAGTAACAGTACAGATAACGCAAATAGGTAATAGACATATGGAAGTCAGTAACCTAATTCTCCTTAAAAGTGAGTAAATGGTAACAAAATTAATGTTTTTAAATAAAATTAACTACTTGCACAGAGCACTCTTGTAATTCCATTGTTTTGGGTTTGCTTTACTGTTGATGGATCTGGTGGTGTGGACGATGTTTGTATTAATGAGCGATGATTTTTATTTAGTTAAAACTTGGGTTCAACCTTGACTTTTGTCATCACAATTCGTAAACAATGTCATACACCTTCGTGAATCGAAGGTTGAAATTGTCAGAGGTGGTCCCCGTGGCAACTGTGATGTCGATAGTATTTAACTTGACGTTTTAGTACAAACGAACTTGTGTGAATAATATTAGCTTCATTTTTTATCAAACATTATTCCAGATAAATGTACCTGGATACAATCAGGTCTTTATTCACCAATGCACTGGGGACAGTTTAATTCTTATTGACCATTCATCAGGAAATTTACATTTTAGTGCTTTCTTTTCAAAGCTTAGGTACAAGGTTTAAGTCGGTAGGAAAAAAAATATACTTGCATGATCGACCAAAAGCTGAAAACTATTGTTCCTCAAGCTCAAAATAACTTGTTCGTGTACTCAAACTTCCCGGGAAACTTCATGATTAGGAGTTTCCCTTTATTTGCAGTCCTCAAACTGATTTCGATCTAGTCTGCATCGAGATATTTTATTGACGCCCTCTTAGGATTGTGTATAAGTTAAGGTGTTATCACACGTTAGCAGAATCCTGAGCAGCCGACCCCAGAGGTGACTTTTTGATTGCGTTCAGATCGAAACATGTTTTGCCACTCCTGCTATTTCACTCAAGTCATTTTCCTCAAACTGTTTATTAACGAATAGTATTCCTTTCGTACTTGTGACGATAATTCGTATAGTACCATCATGTCCGCTGTGTAAAAACGACAGCTTCCGGCGACTTATGTAATCCTTTGTCTTTGCTGATGAGGGTTTATTGAAGAAATACGAAAAAAGGCTAAAAAAAATACACATTTCCATCCTATATGGGTCCTGTAGAAATAGTTATCTTATATTCCTAGTCTTCACGCATCTAACGCGATTGATTTCAACCTTTTTCTGTCGTTTGTTGATGCACAAGAAATTACTAAATGCGTTAATTATTGTAAAAAAATCAAAATTCAAAGTGACTAGTGTTACCTTACAGGATTTTTGGTAGCACTGATCATGTGTGGTAATGTGCTTGTGCAACCCTTCGAATGCAGACAAGTCAAATCATATTGTCGAAACTCAGCACTTTCATTTTCCTTGCCTGTCCTCTGTCAGTCTCCCCACTGTTCGTGACATTGATCATCAAAAATCACTTCCAACGAGTAACGCGTATTTCAAACACTATCATATCGCTGAAATAAATAAAGCACTGTGCTCAGTAGTGTAACTTTATTCAGTCAAGTTTTAGCAATGCACCAAGAACGGAGGCACTCAGGAGATGATCTCCGTTCAATAATTGTCAAAATGCAGCGACGAACTAGCGCGGTGTAATATGGGATTCCCGTAGAACTGTTCCCCTGGAACCAGCTTGAGTAGCCCGTTAAAAACGTGAAGGTATCACAAAACCCAAAATCTTCAGTTAGAATAGCCACGAGCTTCCTAGAAATACACTGTTGGTAATCAAAAATCTGTTCACGGTACTTCAGGGATATTTATGACACGTGAGCATCATGTGGTCAATACCTTTACGCACTGTTTTCTCTACCGCCTTAATCAGCCATTGATTTTCATTCAATCACTGTGTTTACTGTTAGGGCACAGTGACAAGGACTAATTTTGAAACACCGGGTTAATAGGTGACGCTTCTGGATAGTTCGATACTTAGGTTCAAAGAGAGGAAAAGAAATTCTCAGATTGCGGAAGATTCATTGCTATTTCTTCTGCTCAGCAGCTGATCAATAGCTGTTGTTCTTTCAATGGTCTTCTGAGTATGGATGGATGAACGAAAAAATATACAAACAGAACGTCTAATGAGAGCTTTGAGTCTTACCGAATACTAAAACTTATATAGGCAAAGTTTCGTTGATGTACCCTTCATTATTAATTATTCAGCATTTCCGAATATTGTAAAATTCTTTTTAAATTATCCTTTATTTCCGTCAGGAGACCGCCCTTGAGTAAACGGACACGAAAATGGTGGTGGTTAAGCTGGTACAGGTATGATTTACGCTGTGATCTGAGGCCAGAACTCCACCATGCCCACCCAACTTTGGTGGTAGGTAGGTTTGCAATCACCTGGTTTAATACCACGCCTAACCTACGGGGGCATTATGCGGTTTGTCACTCCAACTCCTGAGGCTTAAGTTGCCAGTTACCATGACTGAACATCGGGTTAGCGGGATTATTGGGTTTACCCTGTCCACTGTTCGCCATATTAAGGTGTGTAATGGAGGAACTACATACCACCTCAATAAAAATCGATATATTAAACGTTACAAGATTCCATCACCCTGGTCGGTTAACTACGACCGCTGCATACGAATATTTGGGATAATTCATGCATATCGAGTTTTGATCAAAACATCGAGTTTTTTCCCCCGGTTTACAACAACTACCAGCTAACCGCTAGATTTCCGGGTTGTCTGTTACCGTCAGTCACTGTATTCCAACCTCATTTATAGCTGCCTGATTTGATACATCTCAAATAAGCGTTTGTTTGTAAATTTGTTTCCATCCCGAAACTATCAACACAAGGTGGATTGGTTATTTCGAGGTGTTAGTTTATCAGTCAGGAGCGGAAATCTCCTATCAGGAACGATTGACGGTTTGTATATTATTTGTTATGCCCGAATTTCACTGGCGGTGATTTCTGTGGACATCTGGTCATTCTTATTCATTTTTGTTTATTCGCTAATTCTATTTTACACGATACAGACGCATTAGGTTTTCAGAAGTGCCTAATGGTGAATTTTTGGTTACTTTACTGAAAATTTATTATATAGAGCTTTTAAAACAGAGTTGAAACAAATCATGGTAAATTTCATTACTTGCGTTATTTCAACTGTGTATTCGGTTTTCTGTTTGAGCAACCCAAACTACAATCTGCGGTGTTCATTCTAGATCCCCATGATGATCACAAACTTGGTTGAACATTTATAAATCCACAGGATAGAAAAGTTTTGAAACGTGCAATCATTACCACTTATTCTTGGTCAGTAGATCAACCATAATCACCAGTTAGTGGTGGCGATAAAGGGCATGCTGGTGCCGGTATTTTGCACTCAGGTTTATTTGTTCAAAATTTTCCGTTTACTTTTAACCGTAATCCGTGGTGCCTCGATTGGTGCTTTCTTGAATATTTTTTTACTTCTCGTTGGCCATGGAATCCTCTCCGTTCGATATGTAGCTAATTTTAGGCAAAATTTGGGTGGAATTTACGCACAACGTGTTGTTCAGAGCGCTACCTGACCGCAACCTTTGCTGTTCAGTTAAGAGGATGTTACTTATCAGAGGCCAAACATAAACTATATTCTTTTAGACAGTCTAGTTCGATTCAGTAACAGCGACAGTCGACTGCCGATTGAATACACACCTCTGATTGTTAAGATCTTGAAATTGCCTAACCGTTGTTTTCCAAGTCACCATTTATGAAGTCCACTTATGGACACTCTTATACTGCTGTCTTTTCCAATCTATGTGGGCTTCATGCTTGCAGAAGTTATTACAATACAATACAATACAATACAATACAACCCTCGTTAGTCCGGAAAGAAAGATATCCCCACTTTAAGTGCTGAAACTTGGTTCAAGGTTGTGTTCAAATCATATAAGGATTTTTTTGAACAGCAACTTTGCATCTTTCAATGAACTCTGGTGTTCGCACACCGTTTCGACCTATCAGTTCAAATTTTATTATTCATTTAATCCCCTTTTTGTGGCAATGGAGTAAAATCTGCTCAATGGTCACCACGAATCACGGGCTCCGTACAGTGTGTTATTTTGAACTTAAGCGACGTGAAAGCTCTTGAAGCCCGTACATGTACCAATTACAACTATGTTAAATCCCATGCCGAAGCAGTCATTCGCTGTCAGTGCCACTTCGCTTGCAGACAATTGGTCAGCGATAAACGTGCGGCGTAAGTTAGCATCAGATCGTAGTTCGCCGATTCTTGCATGCGTCTAAAATGCAGGGGGAAATTTGCTACCGCCAAATCACAAATTATGGAACACATCGTAGTTTGAAGAGGAGTACAACAGACGATGCGTTGTCAGCGTAAACCCAATTTTATTCAATTTTTCGTGACCGCATACAAATGGGATCATGAAATTTGTTGTTCCCGTATACTACCATATCACTATATCGTGCTCGTCAAAAGATTTAGACTTTGACTTGACTAAGTCGATTTCATGCCAGATACCTAATGGATGAGAAATGTTTACGTTTACCCCTAATAACTGACAGAAAAGTCCTCGCTTAGCAATTACCCCGAGTAAGTCATACATAGCCATTGTCGAAGCGATGCGCGGTGATTTGTCATTGCGTAAAATTCATTTCACGAGACGTTTAGGAAGGGAGCGAACGCAGTGCCTCAAATCAAATGTAAACTCTGACTTTTTATTAACGGAAACAGGAAGATGCTTTACGGTCAAAAGCTATCGATATAGGTTCAAAAGGGAATACTTACCTGAAAGAAATCAGATATAAGTGTGAACACAAGCCTAATACCTGATTTTTCAGACTAACTGACGACAGAGGAACAAGAAAATGGGATCCTGCGGGATACGACAGCTCAGTGTGTAACAAACACAGCTCACCCAGTATGTATGAAAATGCTAATTTATCATGATAGAAGCGTGCATAATGCGAAGCGAAGTGAAGCGAAAAGGATCGGCGGGGTTCGGTAAAAGATATGTGATTTTCAAAAGCAAAGCAACACGAATTGTACCAGTTTTTCAAACAGCAGGTCTAGGGCCCAGATAACTACTTATTGTGAACATCTGATTAGGAGATTGGTTTATGCAATTAGTGGATGAAAAATACACAAACGATGAGTATTGAGTAAAAATCTAACAGTGAACCACAGATTATTTTAACATATGTTGTCACATGGCTTGAAAGATGGGCCAAGGCAGATTGGGTTTTGGTTGAATTTTTCATTGATAGATAACATGGAGAATGATGAAACTGGAATAATTTAGACATGCAACAGCGTACAGTAAAGAGGAGGGTAAAAGTATAGACAAATCTGGAGTTGGATGAGAGAAAATAAGTGAACAAAGATAGTCTTCTGATAAAGTGTGTATGCCGCAACGCTTGCGCAAGAAGTGTGTGAAATAAGGGGAAGGGAAAAAGACTAGTGCTCGATAGAATGTTAATGAAGCGAGAATGCACCGGATTATAGGTTTCAGCGGCGTAGAGAATGATGAAATGAATAAAGCAGTGTGGGTTCATGCGAAGATTTTCAAATGGAAACCTGGAGAAAGAAACAGTATTATGCAATCAGTCAAGAGGTTGGTAAAACCATATGCTATATTAACTTTTGAATCGTTAATTCTAGCGGATTAATACTTTTATCCATCTCACAATGGGAAAACAATCGTTCTATGGAACTTAATCTAACAAATGAGTTCATGTATGGGGGAGGCCTAACTGATCTGCATTCACGTACAGATAAGATTCAGAACAGCATCTCCAGTAAAACTTTGCATTTACGTTCTTCTGCACGTAAACCACTTTATAGCTGTAAGAATCGTCCTGATACAATAGTCACAAATAATTCACCTCCGGTGCTATCGCTTATGCAGACAGCAGTGCAGCAAGTAGAGAAGACGATTAATGTAGAACTGCATTCGTTGTACTAAAAACTACTTTATAAATTATACTAAAGAGAGATGACAAGAAAATGCGTACACACAATGATTGGTTGATTTGATAGTTGTCAACCGTCTTGATTGGCTGTGGTCTGTAACTGATCAGGTCCGTCTGATTACCTTTTGCCCGGAACAAGGTAGTTTTCAGAGAGTACACCGACTTCCATTTTCGTGTGTGAACTTTGGTAAATAAATTCAGAAACAAGAAAATAAGCGAAAGATTGTTTTGGAAATAAAAAAAGTTGAGAAGAATTATTTACATTCATTTATGTAAAATGCTTCCNTGCTCTCGGGTAACTGATCGTTGCAATATCTAGAAATAGGAAAGGAGAAGGAGAAGGCGATGTTGTTTAAACATCTGAAACTATTTTGATCGATTGTAATTTATACTAAATATGTTTCAAATGGTTGCACTGTGCAAATCATTTCAAGTAGTTCCAGTTTCCTTTGTGTGATTTACGGCAATTTTATCTTCACATCCTTGAATAATATTTTTTCAAACTTTTTAAGTATTTTATCAAGATTTCTATCTGTCTTCAATTTAAACTTCGATAAAACTTCATTCCAACCTGTGATCGCTTAGCGCAAAATTAAAGGAACTTGGAGCTTTTCTACCAACGCAGAAGCATAGAGAACGGTTGATGCTCTTTGATTCTAAATTATTCTTCTCAACTTGTCTATAAACTATTGAGGCTGGTGATCTAGAGGAAAGTACTTCTCCAGTGCAGAAGTTGGACTGCTCTTGAGACTACGATGAATGTCACTTCCTCAAAGTTGTCTCCAGTGGGTGTTATCGTAACCAGAATAGTAAGTTTTATTTATTTGTTGTCTTACATCGTCTCCATGGTGAATTGGACTGCTGTGCTCACAGCACCATTATCTTCTCAATCCTTTAACTATCCATGCTTACCATATGTTCCGCTCATCCATCATGCATCTTCCAGAATACATCCTGAACAATAAATTGAAGTCAGTTGGAGACTTGGTTTTCTCAGCAGCATCATTTGAACGTATTTACTGAGATATGGTCTAGTCCGAAATCGAGGTGTGTTCGGCAGTGCCCAGTGTGGTTAAAAGGGTGAGGTGCAAAACTGAGAGTTTTATATCTAAATATTTTAGGTGTTCCCTACTAGTTCAACCTCATTGGAAACAAAACAATTTCTCCATTTATGTACAACTAGTTCAGATATTCATTTGGTTGATCGAGAGAACAAAATCAATAAACAAGCCGTCACATTTGAGCAATTGTGATCGCAGTTCACCTAGGGTTAGCACTCTCATATCTGATATGTTCATGAATCGTTTACTGGGTACACGTTTTTACCCAATCGGTGAGTATTGTCAAAAGCAGCTGAACCTGTTTCAACCTGTGTTTGTGTGTGTTTGCCTGTGTGAACAATGTCCGATCTCGGTTTCACAGAAGACGGAATTGTTGTTGTTGTTGCTTAAACAAAACATGGTAGTCGGTAAGTAATGAGGGACAAAGTGCGCTTGCTCGCGTGTAAATGCCATTACTATGCTACCAGTTTCTATTTGCGTTCGACTGAGGTCTTTCAACTGCTTGAGCAACATCACAGAACGCGGTGTTCATTTCGGAATGGTTGGGAGCACACTAGTCTAACATGGTCAATTGTCGGTAGGTTGATCAAACCACAAACGTTGCGGCTGATTTTTGTCATTTGTTATTCAACAAAACCGGCGTTGTTTCGTGTTTGCCTTCGATTTTATATAAATGTAGATGAGAAAATGAATTTGGCTTAGGTGTTAAATGAAAGAAAAACAGGTAAACAAGCCTCCAAATCCCTCTGATGCGTTCATTTCAGCAGCTACCGAATTTGTAAGGGGGGCATAGGTTGGGGCTAAGATTTACTACCGTTCATGTGAGGTTAAACCAAACCGAGTCAGATACATTGGTCAATCATAATTCCCGCTCCTGCGGGGTTTTTCATGATCGAGTTATTGAGGACAATGGGCACACGGTTTCTCTGAAGATGAATCACTTTAATCTTCGCAGTGATTTGATACCTAGAGTGTGAAGGACCAAGGTTGATTAACGTTCTCTATTTTTTTGTTTAGTATTATTCACCGAGCTTTTTTTTCATCCGATTTCTGAATAATAATAATAATGATAAAACAGCATTCGCTTTTCAAAACTACTTTTTTCCAGGTTTCAAAATAGTATGAAGCTTATATATTTGCCGCAAACGGAACAAAATATCTGAACAATATTATCATCTACTTCATGCATTCTGTGCATGCGAGTATTTAGAGATGTGAACCCCATGTGAAATCCAGATGTCTATAATAATCACTGTATGTAAGTTTGAAAACATTTTTATAGAACCGCATTCAAACGGTGACCCGTGCCGTTCATTGTTAATGTATATCACGATCTTTATCATCCAGCCATTTATAAATTTTGAAAGTCCGTTTTAATTACCAGTTTTTATACATAAAACACCTTATCTAGAAAACGTCGCGTTGTTTTGAAATAATCCTTCGGGATGCAAATGAAGACACCTCAGAGCACTGCATCCGACTCATTCAACCGAACAGCCTATCATGTATGTTTAGTTTTCTAAGGCTTGCCAATTATAATGTACAGTTAAAAAAATGAACCCCTTAATCTTACAGACTGTGCACTAAAGATGGTAGGAAATTTATCCAGAAAATGACTTGTTTATTGTGCTCATGCCTGCAGAAAGAAGACTCAGAAAGTGTCCCAAAAGAAAGAAATGGATATGAACAGCACCGCTAGATAGACCTTTGAGTCACCTGACAGTGGTGAATAAACGTTTGTTACCGAGTCTCGCGAGTCAACGAAGTGGTGGCGGAATGGAACTGACAAGCTCGGTTAAGCACAATCCAAAATGATAACTCGAGAACCGAGAAGAGCAAGTGATCACACTGTGATGGATAAGTGCCTGATGAGTAAATGTGAGGGATGGAGCTGCGACAGGAGCAGGAAATTTACGCGAAACACAAACCAAAAGTTTCAAAGATGAAGAAGAGATCGCGACATCCAGAGTCGGGCAGAAAACTTCACATTGGATTAACTCTGATCCTTGCAAAGATCAAATAGTGGAGAGGGTATTGAAAAACTCTTAGCGCGTAATAGGTGAGAAATCTTCCTGAAAAGCTATGATAGAATAAAGCAGTGGAGGGTGAATTTGGAATCCGAGTGGAATTGTAGAAGATATGGAACGGGGTGAATAAAAGTCAAAATGCAGATTGGGCGGAAGGAAATTGTGTTTTTAGAATTAAGACATGCAAAAAGTTTCGATTCCACCGAAATCATTTGGTTCTTTGTGCCTCAACCAAGGAATGCACCCAGATCTGAGTTGATTGAAACATGTACAAATAATCAAACACAAACCACAGCAACGATGGAAGCACAAGAAATTCTGTAAAAAAGGACTAGCCTAGGACGGCATCATCAGCATAAACATCGATAGAATTAAGAATTGGAGATGGATTGGTCATTAATGAAAATAAAGAGGGTGGGAGAAAATACTGAACCATATGCTACGTGGGCGTTAACTGGGAATACGCTAGAAATTATTTCATCAACTTTAACCAAAATTTAATAGTCAAGAAAAAAGCTTCATATCCAAGTGATGAAACTCGGGCAGAATTCAAACTTCAGAAGTTTCGTTAGGAGCCCGTTGTGCCAAACTCGGTCGAACATCCTGCAGATATCAAGGGAGAGCACCGAATGTGCAATTTTTATACAAATAGGTATGCAATGGATTATTTTAAATAGCATCCTAGTTGGTGGTTGTCGAGAGGTATGCAGCGTTCGCAATCACAGGTTTCACGATTTTAGATATGATTGAGGAGAGGGCGACCATTGTTTGTTGCAAGGGATAAAACTCGTTTAGAAATGAGAAAAAATGAACAGTCTGCCATCATTTGGGATTCTTACTATGGTAAACAACTTGTAAGGGGAATATCGGAGGATAGATTAGAACTCTGGCGCACGAGTCTTGAGAGCGTTTAATGTGATTCCATCTGGACCTGGTGGTTGGAAATCGATGTCCGTATGTAATCATCGTACTTCTGTGTTCGAGCAACAGCCAATATCTAGCTAAAAGATAGGATATAATCAATGAATCTAATACAAATCTTAACCTGTACTAGTCTGAACCAAGTAATATTTTGGGACTCAAGAGTTGATCGCTTTGAAATTCGGGACCCGGATGCTGATGTTCGATCTTGACGGTCAACGGTTTCTGGATGGCCATGAACGAATTTTCCCCAAAGCATATGACCGACTTAGCCATTGTCACTTTGCACTAAGTATGCACAAGCAACGCCTATCTCTTTATCGCTTTTTAAGCTGTTCAAGATAAATCAAGTAACTGTATTACATACCAGAATGATGTGTTCGTAAGAAAACATAACCCACTTAGAACAGCAACACCAATAACCAAAATAAGAAACGTGGACAAGGCAAAAATATCACATTTGACATTAGAAAAATTCGGACCTAGCGACCGGAATTCCAGATTTTCGATTACGCGTGGTATGGTTAAGAATTTATAAAGCAAAATGATCGGGATATTTTGGTGTGAGCATGAGGGTTTTTGCGTCTGAATTGAGTTGAGGAGGCCGGAATACACTGAGCAAAACGAACGGAGACGAAGGATTCAACATCTAGGAGAACCTTGTTTGCAATAAAGTCAACAGAAGAAGGACAAAATGAGTAAGAGGAAAACCGGCTTTTACGAGGCTTAAAATTCAGCTTTAGCGCGCATAACTAATGTGGCACGATACAAACAGATATGAAGTTCCACTGGTGTATTTTGTCATATAAGAAGCATATGAAGCGTCAACGAAGAAGCCAGGAAGCACCGCGTAGTTGTTTCCAACCGGTTGGCTCTTATCAGCGTTGCGAATCCAGCGATCTAACTGGGGATCAAATCAAACCCACCACTACTGTCAACCATCATGAAGAACATAAGCATACCACCCACTCGATCATTGGACAGCTGAACAGCCAATTTTTGTTCTACTATTTACACGACAAAACACATATCATCTTTGCGAGCTCAGTGCAGGCGTCTCACCAGGCGCACATCTGCACCAGCCTCTCGGGGCTATCACTCTGTTGGAAGCATTCAAAACTGATAATATGTTACGTGAGAGTACCGAGAGATTTGATTTGATCCCCAGTTAGGTCGGTTGATTGACATCACTCATAAAACTCATCCCGATCGAAACATCTGTCTTGTGCTTTCTAGCTTTTCCATCCAGACTTCATTTGCTCTCTGTACACAATGGAAACCAATTTATGATCAAAGCAAATCCTAATGTACTCTCATCACTACAAATTTCTTTGCGTAATCGACTAGTAGAAAGCCTGCTCCGAGACATAATACGAAGAAAGATATTCTCTCCTGTTTATCGAGCATGAATAGCAGATGTTTTCAACCACGTAAGGTTAAATCAGACTAAGTTACAGAAGAAGGACGGTCAATATATCTACAACTGATTAATACACAACAGTAGGATTCTCTAAGAATAGTATAAAGCTAATCTTTAACTAGGGCTAACAACAAACTAGTTATGTGAAATGCCGCGTCAGACCTTGGAGGAATAGTCTTCACTAGAATAGGATGTGTTAGAAGTCAAATTATCCGCAAAGTCACCCATTAAACGATCTGTGAACACTTGGATAGAAGATACGTATGCGATACATATGTGGAACTGATGAAGAATTAGCACCTAGAAGAATGTTGTGGGAAAGTCTTGGGCGTGAGAGAGAGTGAGAGAGAGAGAGAAAGCGTTATCACAAGAACGTGTAGATTGTTTTCGACCAATAAAATTAACGGGATAGGTGAATCCCAGAGAATAGGACAAGAACGTTTTACCTTGCCTGCACTGGGAAAAATGTCATTGTAGTCTAGGAAACATCCTGTTATCATAGGTGGTGAGTGTATAATGGGCTAGAAAAGCTTAGACGTCCAGGATGGAATACAAGCACAGAGAAACAAACTGTTTTCTGACTGTGGGTATGTAACCGGACAGACAGCTTAACCAGAAGAATAAAGGAAAAACCCAGTTAAATCAATGTGCTTGCAATTAAATCGAATATACGGCTGGCCTCCTAAGATCTGGACATAATGAAAGCCATCCTTCTGGAAGTTTTAATTTTGGTATACAACAAATATTGGTGGAACGAGTTAGATAAAACATGAGGTAAGCTGGAGGCCAACTAATTTAGAACCGGAGAGCTAGGCCGTCCGGAACAATAGATTTGTTTGAAGTAGGCTTCAGTAATTCGCTCTAAACCGTAGATAAATGAATGGAAAACCAAGAGTGCAGTCAGGAGGAAAGGATATGTTATTTCCAGAAAACGCAGACATGATAGTTTATTAAAAATGAAATTTATTTCAAGTTCTTCCCCATCAGCGGCTGTTAGATCATAAGTTGAGATGAATGGGCCAAATCATTAAATAATTTCCGTTGTGTGTAACAAAGCATCTATAGGCATTTACTTGACGTAAATGTAACCTCACCCTATCTCACACAGATCCAATCTGATCATTTGGGCATGAAAGGAAGCATCCTTTCTTCATGGCGTTTCCTGATCAAATTTACCACAATTGATGAATTTCAGTCAATATCGTCACAAACAAAATTCAACTCTAAGAAAGTTACCCTCGTACTGTCATCACAGTTTGGAGTAGATTTGTCATAAGGTGACGTTTGGATAGAGTAGGGTTCATTTGACAGCTCCTGGCATTCTTTGATTAGACTGCAAGTGAATAATGGAAACAATATCAGACTCACACAAGCATGCTTATAAATAAAATGAGCAGTAATTTTCACGATTTTTCACATTTTAATTAACCTTATGAGAGACTTGGTTGTGTTTGCCCATTTCATTTACGATTTCAAAATCTATTCAGTTCAAAGTACATGATATTCACAATGTATTTCAAACTATCTACCTCATATATAAAAACTGGTCTTTCGTCATGCAATGTAAGCTTTTCTCTCATCCGGTCACTTGGAACAGACTATAAAGGTGGTCGGGTCGTATAATTCACTATCATCCTCTAGCGCGAATCGATTCTCCATGTTCGAGCTCAAAATCAACACCACATTGAGTTCACAAGCACGCGTTCTACTTAGAAATTTGTTATCTTAACACTTTTACTTTTGGTTACCATAACTCATAATCGAATAGTAATTTGTCTTGTTTAAATGCGATGGTTGTCGGTGTGGGTTTCACTCACTCCTTGCGAGATCGGTAATTCGCCACTGTTTCTATGCATTTCAATGCGATCGAAATGTGTGTGATAACCAACAAAGAGCACCGGACAGCTGTTTCGTCCTGTTTCGGACTCGTCAGCAGTGCTTCCGTTTCTTTTCTGTCCCTTTCAGGACTCGAACCGCGATCAGTCGAGCCGGGACTTCAAACCCTTACCCGTGAGCTACACGGCCCACATGGCTCAATCAATTTAGAGTATCAAGCTTGGATTAGCCCATTCGATTGTTCAGAGGCACCAGGCACTCTTGATGATCTCCCAAGGAGTGAAACCCACACCAAATACCATCAAGTGTGCCTGGTGCCTCTGAACAATCGAATGGGCTAATCCAAGCTTGGTATTCTAAAGTAATTTGTCTTGATTTAACCCTTCTAGTATACGTCATCTTCAGTGTCCAGTAACTTAAGTCAAGTTTTTTGGTCAGCTGAACAGACGTCACATCGTGAAATATTCCGCTTGCTTGTGGCATGTTGACAAAAGCTTGTTATGATTAACTCGTAATGGTGAACATGAGTTCGCGGTCAGAGGTTTAGTCTACTTAGGTTTGGGTTAAAGGTAATTTGGAATCATAGATCCATAGTTGACCTAATTTTATACGGAAAGCGTATCATCCTTTGCTTCATGATGCAGTTAGTTTTCCTAAATTAGGTGAAGCTCCCGTAAGAGAGAAATATTTAAATACTACTCACTGGCACATGGTTAACTTTTACATCCTACGGATTAAACCAGTTTAACTAGGTCATAATGATTGTCGCCATGGAAATTCAGCAGCATCACAACCAACATTGATCTGCGATCGCACAGATCGTTTTTTAAAGTGTGGTTTTATCAGTTTTGCTGGAAGTGATCATTGTTTTCCAGATCCAAATTAATGCATTCAACTACATATATGTCGTCTGTCGTTAGGCATTGACTCATTAGATAAAATGGAATCGCGAATAACCCTTACCTATTCATTTTAAATCTAACCTTCAGCTTGGTGTGCGAGTACCATTTTCCCTGGTAGATGGTGCTACCACAACCACACGCCCACCCTCATCCGCAGGCAGACCGCGAGTTGGTCAACCAATTGAATCACTCAACATCCCCTATTCTAACCGAGGTCAGCAGGAAGAGTCCGAGACCAAACCGGTTTGCGAATCTCTGGATGAGCACAAATCAGGTATCCCACTAAGGGGAAGAAACGCACCAAACAGTATTACACACGAGGCGGGCCTCAAGGATAACAAAGTCACACTCACACCATCAGATCAATCAGTTCAATCTCCCCAGCACCCGACGCCAGCCACTGTCAACGGAGAAACTAAAATTCCAATTGCACCACGTTCGCCCAGACGTCCTAAAGTCGCCTTTATTGAACCAACTGTACCAGAAATAGATCCAGTTCCAAGCAATGTGGCAGGAACACAGCTGTTATTGAAAGCAACCACAGGCAAACGCGATATGATAACAACATCTGGCTTTCCGGTGGGGGAAAAGGAAAACTGCAAAACCAGCCCTTCTCTCCGGTTTCCGGGATGGGGTGTCATCACTGATGATGAGGATGATGATGAAGATAAAGATGAGAAAGCAACTGTGGGTGTAAAATCTGAACCCAATTCCCCGAAACCAACAAACCACTCAATAGTTCAAGTGAGTGAATATTGCCAAGTTCTCTCGTTGGCTCCTTTGAATGACTGAATTGCTTGAATAATTATGCGTTCCGATTTATGCTACTCGTGAGTAGCCATGTTATTTGGTAATATGAAATCATTATATTCAGAATCGACATCAATTAAGGAAATATCCTCCATGTGGTAGTACATCCGTATTTAAATGGTTGAACGAGCCATGTGGAAAAGGAACTAACAACAATTTTTCTGTTCTGTTTTGAGTTCGTTTTTGCAGTTTTGATAAAAGAAACAATAGCAAACATCCAATTCACTTGTGTATCAACCGGTTCTTAATGGATTGTAAAATCACCTTGATAAAATTCACTCACGGTAACCGAAACGTCGGCTCATTTTCACTTGTACCGACATCACTGTGTTTTCAAAATTACAACTTTCATAAAACATATCACATGGTGCGTTGATTTTTTGATACACTTTGAACGTCGTTCGGATCTGACACTATGGAACTAGAAAAGGATTAACAAAATGATGGGAACACCAACACAAAAAGATGTCTTTATTTTCGTGCTTAATAGTATTGGCTATTACAGACAAATTGCTGCACTGAAATAAAACATGACCAATGTTAATAAAAAATAATAGTAATAACGACAGTAATATTAATATTCAAAGATCGGAGTTATCAGATAGTCAACCGCGTCGCCATTGGTTGCTTTTGGACCAGAATGAACAAATTGACTAGCAATAAAGACGACACTGGAAAAAATATGAAATGGAAAATCCGTTCAGTCCTGCTATGAGTCGGTTGACACAGGGGTAACACGCATGCCTTCCATGCGACCCGTCCGGAGATCAAAGCCCCAATGGTACGATAATTACACGCTACTGATCAGGTGTTAATAAAAGCCTAACTCAAGTTAATCGTTTACAACTGTTTGGTTGACTTGGATAAATGAGGCTTGTGCGCGAAGGTGACGTCTGAAGGATGATCATTTCGAATTAATATTAATAATAACAACATTAGGCATCAGAAAAATAGTATTATTAATGACATTGTGGTATGGAAACGGTGTGATCATATAATGAACCTTGTTACCCTTCATTTAGTCAAAACGTTTGGCTTCCGCCAGTTACTCCTTGGTGCTACTTACTCTCTATAATATTGGAACAAAGTACAACTATCCAAGTATACAGGTCGCTTTGCTTAAAGTGCCCTAAGTAAAAAAGATAAGTCTCGGATCAGTTTTGCCCAAAAATGTTATTTTCTTCCTATTCTGAACTGGTTACCAGTAGCTTAGCATATGTATCTTGTGCATTGTTTGGTCGGGGCATCGACCACGATTATCTGATCCGGAAAATTGGAGTGTAATCCTACTGTCCGATTTTTTGTGCAGTGCGACCCTAGATACTCACTGAAGAACGTGGCCCCTATCTGATCATTGAACCCGACTAGGGAGCCTCCGTATCTAGCTGCATCTCAAACAGATAAATGCACGTCGGCCGATATCTCAGATAAATCTATCAAGTGCTTTTCTAAGTTCAACGGGAGCAAGCACAACTCAGTCCAACCACCAGACATACTCTCCCCATCCTCAGTGAACAACTTTCATCCATGTGAAACTGACAGAAATGTTTCACAGACAATTGGGTTGTAATCCATCAGTTGCTTGTGTGCCCGAATGATAACCAAAAATTAAGATTGGACCAAGCACATGGGATAAGGGTACTGCCATCGGTCTGATTCGTAGTGCTTGAAGTACTAGTAGATTTCTAATATAGCACAATGTACAGAACAACACTTGTTTTCAATGATTCCTCTTGTTTGTCTATTCAAATTACAATTTATATTATTCACAATAATAACATTAATAATAAAAGTTTATATAATTTGCATAAAAAGCAGGTTGGTGGTGAAATTACATACAAAGGAATAAGGAGAACCGTAAACATTGATAATGTCAACAGTTTTCATTATGATGTCCGGTCCGAATTTGACGAAGATTGGGATGGGCGAGTGAAATGGGGTGGCAAGAGGACCATAGGAGACAGTAATTTCACAAATGGTTTTTATGCACACAAGTATGGATTGTGACTACCAAT
>UZAN01050980.1:1367-19615 GCA_900618425.1 Echinostoma caproni | reverse complement strand
ATCTCACCATTATCTGGTCACTTGCGACCTTCAACTGCCACGGCTGGTATGTCAAGGTTTTCCATCACAGAATGAAAATTGGAAATGGAATAGACGAGAATATACACATGTATAACTATAATACACAAATAGGAGTCCAAACTGCGTGCAAAACAAATCGCAGTGCAATGATCTTTATACGAGTAAAGATAGAAGTTTATGGTTATTCAACTAGGATTAGCTAATAATTGACACAAGTTGTTGAATGAAGGGCTTTGAGAATTGCCACAACAAAAAGGAACTAATCGAATAAACTCAACCACATCATTGCTCAATGATTTACGGCGACCTTAGGTCCTTAAGGACAGACGTTGTGAAGTCGCATCAAAGTAAGCTTTATGTACCCTAAGGTTGCATTTTCGGAGATTTTCACGAAAATGCAGCATGGAGATAGGAAAAGGCAAACAGATATGACTGAGGGAAAACAATGGCTCACTGCGAGCAATAAACGATAACAATAGTTTTAAAAGTACTAACACCGAAGGTGGTCTATTAGATCCACAGTAATTAGTGCCTGGTTCACTAAAACTGGACAAGATAAGGGAGGATGCTGCGACTGATGATGCGTGCAGGAAGGAGTTCATAACGGGAACGGGTATCATGGGTTTGACAAGGATTTAGAAAGTACCTTGTGCAAGCTATAATCTTCATTGTTCAAGAACTTATTAGCAATTATTTCACTTGCATTGATATGCTCGCAATCCATGAAATCAACCATCTGGTTATATCATTAAATTGGGAAAGATGCTTGTTGGATTTGGAAACTAATCGGAATTGTTTTCTTTCAAACCGAAAAAAAGTACAGAGGAACAGTACGGAGAGTGAGGAAGAAGGCCCGTGACCATAAATTTAAATTCATATTAGGGGATCAACAAGCTTCTGAAATCTGAAAGTATAGACGTGCAGTTTACAAACCCCATTGTAGACACTCTCTTTATGGATAGTTAAAGAGAGACTGTGCGATAGAAAGACACCGAGCTATTTAATAGAGATAGCTTTGGGAATGCTGTGATCGTTATGGACGAGTTCAGTTAGACCATTAAAAATGTGTGATAACAGGAGCTGAATTTAAGGTTGCAAGGAACATCAACAAATGTATAAACAGTACCTTAGAAGCTAGTTCGTTTTGAGTGGCGACATTGTATGCAGCTGATCTGTATTGTAACCCGCTGATGCTTATACTTTCCATCTGCTCAGGATTTTGCATCGCTTCCGCGGACAGTGTGATTGGAACATTCAAGGCCACTTGAGCTTCGGTTGTAGCTGAGTGCAGTTCGTCGGTGGATTGCGAAGTAGGCAACACGTGACTTGTGGTCAGTGCGGTTATATCTCCATCAACTCGTTGAACCTGAGTGGTGAACGCAATTCCCGGGATGCCAACAGAATACTGAGATTGTCCTGGGCTCTCCTGAGCAGGCAACTGCAGACAAAAAACACAGAAAACCAGACAAAAAGGTATCGTTTAGAATCTTCTTGTTGTTAGGGTGGCTAGTGACCAGAATATATTAATGATAAATAATAATAATAATAAATAAATTTGTTTATTCTGGAGGAACCTTTTCCATCTCTTGCATAATCACGTTGGACTATGGCAATACACATCAAGAGATTAAATTTTGTATGTTAGAATACACATCGTGGCCTAAGTCATAAACCCAGCAGAACACCTTCCGAGCCGTTAACCGGTTACCCCAGATACAGAAAGACTTTTCGTGAGGGACAATCGGTCAAGGTAGGCGCAAAGCGGAGCCAGCATTGCTAAATCAGGCAGCCAATAAGATCAAGGTATAAAGTTATGAACATTGCTCTAACTGACAAGTGCGTACGGCTTTCCGATCAAAACGATTTAATCTACCTGTGAATGGAGTAGACATCTCACATGGTGAATGCAGCAAATGCCCCCTTGAAAACCACCTTCAAGGTTCAATCCCGACTGGGGGTGTTGAATGAGCACTACAATAAGTGTTCAAGATGATTAGTAATCATCGGACTCGCTCGTTTGAAATGTGGGGGATACAACATCCTACAACCGCTAGTTTCGTTTGATTAAGAGCCTTCCCAAGTGAGCTTTATGCTTATACCATGTCTCTAATCTTTGTCGTTGGTAGAAAAAAAAGCTGAATAAAATATGTGCGATTGGTGTGAGTGAGATGAATGGCATAAGAATATTATTTTTTAGTTAATTATTTGAATTGTGGAATTGAGGATAGCAGTCAATCGTTCTTATCATCTTATCGTTCTAATCGTTTTTATCACCAGCTCGTGAGATTAGAAAAGTCCGTCTGATTGTCAGCGAGAGGTTGTTATCTATGCTAACTTTGCGTGATCGTAGGATTTTTGTGGCTATTTCCTACACCGTTCAGTGTATGATGAGCGTTTACACTTGATTGCCATCAACTGACTTTTGGTTTGATGCTTCAAACAAAAATTACTTCGAATACAAACCGTTGTTGCGAAACTGTAGGTCGGGAACATGTGCGTATTCCTCAAAATTAGGCTTTTTATTTTGAAGCAGTGAGAATACACTTTTCTCATAGTAAAAGACATGAGGGTTGATAAAGTGAAGAGTTTTGTCATTTGCAATCAGTTTATTGAGACGGCTTCTTTGTCGCAAGGAGGATTCACGAATACCAGTTCCATACCTTTTTAGGCAGCATTATGTTTGCGGAATTTATCTTTTTCTGACCCAAAATATGTTAGATATTTGGAATATTTATTATTCGAGGATTGTTGCCACTTTTTTTATTCAATTTTACAGGCTCACATAACTCCCTGTGGCTCGATTATGATGGGTATCCAAAAGACAGCAACCAAAAGCTTCACACGGAAATGCATGCGTAATGGTTGTTTGAAGTGAACTGAGACTGATAACAATTTGTGAATTGTTGAGATGTGTAAAGTAGCGTTGGTCATACACTGAAGCAACTTGCACCCGTTTTTGATGGTCAGTAAATTCGCAGATGGACCATGGAGAACCGTTTTTTGGGGTACTTATTTTAAGACATTCCTGTGGAAGTAAGAGTGGTATTTTGTTTTCAAACATCGCACGAAAAATGTCTTGCACATTTATCTTTTTGATAGAGTGGCAAACATGTTTAACCCGGACAATACAGGATAGTTTTGAATCGGTTTTTCGGGCTTAAGTCACAAACAAGAAAAAATTGTTCAGGCTGGGATGAATAACACAGGGTATGTATGCTGAGTGATTTGGTCCCGAGAGGTGGGGTGTTGTCTAGCTGTACCAATTTTTCATTTTACTTCCTTTTTATTGAATATACAAAGATACAATTTTCAGGAAGGGGAAGTGGACAAACAAAGGGCTGCCACTAAACACACAATGGGAAAGCCAGGCAGTGGTGGTGCGATTCGAACGCATCCCCGGGGTGATAGTGTGGTGAAGACTGGGCCACCAGTATGCATAATCAATTAAATATTCAGGCCACGGTATAACAGAAAATAAAAGTACAGCGGGGAGTGAGAAATACTACCTCAATCATTGGTTTGTCAAGTCTGCGGATGACCAACTTTAGTTTGAAATTCGATTTTAATCTTGCTAGCGATCTAAAAAGAATGAAAATTCAGGTTCCATTGTTCACGGCAATACAAACTCGGATGGATGCATTGACATACTAATACAAATGACTTGGATTAAGCGTTCTCCATGTTGATGCTCGATGACAAGTCATTTGGACACCAGTTTTATTAGGTGAAACAGCAAATTTGCCTTGTTTGGTTGAAGGGTAAGGCAAACCCAAAACCCTCCGACAGCGCCATCTTGCGATAGCAGAGGCGGTAGCAACTTTATGCTCACAAAAACAATTTGTTAAAGCCCTACAGCTACCCTGGCCCAGACCCGAAACTGAACCTCAATTCAACCATGATTTTTCCCTTGACCCGTTGACCTAAGTGTGTGACCTCACCCTTCCTGTTTCATCCCGGTTTCACTCAATTTCCTTTCTCTGTTTTCCCTATTCTAAACCACGGACTAACGGTTTTTGTATTCATGTCTATCCCAACCACTCCTCACCAATCAACGCATACTCTTTCTGACATTATTTGTTGCGCGTCTGTTCACTAAATGTATATAACTGTATTAGCCAGAGGATGAAGTTATCGAAAACAAGCTTGTTCGCTTCTCGTGTTGTTCTGTTAATTTCACGATGAAAATTGACAGGAAATTTAGGAAAGATCAGCTTGCCTCCAGCTGCCATCATTTCTTTTTATTAGACATAAACCTCATCAAATTCAGTGGCATCAAGAAGACGATGGCAAGCAAGCGCAGCCGTTGTATATGTAATAGAAATGGAACATCAAACCAATACCGATGTGTTCATACAAATCTCAGCGCGACAAAACACTTAAAAGGCTCATCAATCCTCGCAAAATTCCGTGCTGGGCACTAGAACCGCAGCAACTCACACAATTAGACAGTTAGTTTTTCCATCAGCCAAAATTACACATGTGTAAACCATTTCCAGCCTGAATTTGTATTATTGTCCCTGCGCATTCACAGGGTTTGCTTATTGTAAATTTGTGTAGTTTTTACTCTATGCCTGTTCAATGATTCCCAATATACATCTGTTTTTTATATTTCTGATGAAATTTTATTTGAAATGCCAACAACTAGCAGTGTACATCAGTTTTTTTTCTGGTAAGGAATCATTGATAGAGATTACTGTTGGAATAATCAAGAGCTTATTTTATTCATAGTCTTGAATTTCGTTGTTTACAGAGAGCATGAGAGTAATGGAGGATTGGATTCAGTTTCATAGAGCGAATTCGTAATGTATAGAGCAAAGAAAGCCAGGAGGCACTGGATGAATGCATCAACCTAACTGGGATCGAACTTGGGACGTCAGAGATGGAACGTAATTACAGTACTCATTCGACAACCGGGCAGCCGGGCAGACCGTTTTTTATTTTCCTCATATAGAATATAGCACAACTCATCTTTGCGAGCTCAATGTAAACACCGAATCTTGCGCATCTCTGCACTAGCTTATAGGGTTAGTATGTTTGTTTCCTGGTCTGGAAGCGATCCAAAAACCGCGAGTTGAGAGGCGATACATTCATCGCTACACGGCGAATAGCTGTATAGCTTTGTAGATTCAAGCAGGTTTTCTTTGAGTTAGTCTCAGTCATTTGCAATGTAGCACGACTGTTCTATTGCTGAACATCTCTACTTGCCTGACGAGTATTGAAACTTTCATTCCCATTATCAACGCCTTCCATCGCCTAGCCATTATGAGCACAAGATTAGAACAGATTGTCGGTGTTTCAACATCGATGTTTACGCCGTGTCACCAAATAGATTGCCACC
This sequence comes from Echinostoma caproni, assembly GCA_900618425.1. Taxonomy (NCBI): domain Eukaryota; kingdom Metazoa; phylum Platyhelminthes; class Trematoda; order Plagiorchiida; family Echinostomatidae; genus Echinostoma; species Echinostoma caproni. The sequence goes on along the minus strand of UZAN01050980.1, from coordinate 14,256 downwards.
ATGCACGTGTTGTTTGCTGAGACAGGTGATGGGTTGAAAAACGTAAATTGTGGTAAACGAAGACTTGATATGAGGGTATACAAACCCTGACACGAGGCTTGCTCACACAGATCGCGTTGTACTTCCTGGATAAGGGCATTGGGATCACCGAAATCAATGGTTACAGTCAGTGAGCATCGTAAACAAGAGCGCTCGCGCATTCATTCAATATCGTTACAACATAAGGCATCATAAATTCCATCAAGAATTGAACATTGCAATCTCTCCTCTACTCTATCATCAAAATGACAAATTACCAGATAGTAACCAAAAATGACCCATGAAAGTGCATGACTACTAGTTGCAGGAGCCGAAGTGAACTGAAATGAACACATTCCCCGGAAGTGAAAATAATACTGAGCTGTTTCTTTATCCGGACGTCCTTCTACTGAACGAAATTATGATTTAATTTATACGAGGCTTCCTGCAGAAACGCAAGAAGTCTATAGGAAGCAGACATAACGCATTTCACTTATGAAAAAGAAAAGCAGGGAGGCAAAACGGAATAACGCTTACAGTAATCGTAAACGTGTTCGGGCAGCTGAGTTATCTTGTCAAGCAAGCACAATCAATAGACTGATGTGAAGCTAGTTTTGTAGAAGGATAATGCAGTATAGAGAAAAGCTGCATCAATATGACTTCAAAGATTCCAACAAGTCTTTGTGAGTTTTCAAAGACCACTACAAACTTTGCGGTGATAGGATGTGTCAAGGAGCATTTCTCGCTTGGTAATGGTAACCAAAATGGATATGATCTCATTTGCTAAACCTTTTATACTGAAACTTGAAACTTGTAGGAAAAAGATCACTCGAGAGGTTCGGCCATCCAGTTCCTTCAAGGGCTTTGCACTGCTCATCTTAAGACACTGGATTATGTGCAAACAGTTCAGCAAGTGGCTATCATCATCATCTAACATCAGGATACACCAAAAACATCATCTAGTCTGGTGGAACCTTGACAACACGCCATCTTAACCGTGAGATAGTAAAATGCAAGTCTATCCATGAGACTGTGAACATGATAGATCTAGTGAATCGACTGGAAGGAGTGATATTGCAGGCTTTCAAAATGATTAGCTTTTTACGCTAGCTTTCTGTTGCTACCTTACATCTATGGTGTAGCATCGCCGAACGTAGAGAAAATCTTTCGAACATAAAAAACAATAATATTTCAAACTTAAGTATGACTCTCTTAAAACATGCCACTTTACGTAATGCACTCGTTTAAACCGAACGAATGTGTCTACTCAAGGAAAGAAGTTTTCGAAACGACGCATGTTGCAAAGCTTTTGTCGTGAAATTTGCTAATTTATTCATTTTGCAGTTATTGCAAAGTTTGTCTTTGAGTGATTTCGATCGTGGACTGATAACATTGGTCGTTTATGTATGGCAACAAGGTAAGAATGGCAAGTCAGAAAGCTGAAGTAGATCAGAAAGAATACGTGATGATTTGCAGAAACTCACTTGCAGATTTTCATTCGGTGAATGGCTGCTTTTATCGGGTGAGGAACTTCGTACGGAAGGAGCAAAGTTAAGAGAACCGTTCAAAGAAAATCGCAATTGGTCTTGGCTTTCTGATGTCTCCGTTGTCATCCAAGAATTCTTTTGTATGCCGAGCTCACAGTTGTTCTCCGCTTTGTTAGATCTAGAAATCTGATATCAAAGTAACACTGACTGGATAGTGATGGAAGTGATTAAGCAAATAATGCGTCGTTGCTATTTCTGTTTCAGTTTTATCCATTCCAGTTTTATCGTTGGTCGAAGAGACCATAATGACGAGATTTGTCATATTGTCTACCACTTTACACGTTTTTATTTGCTACATCGTTTGACTATATTAGGTGAATACAATAGAGGCTTGTTAGAAATTCATTTTAGCAAACAGAACGTTTTCAATGGTTTAGTAATGTGGCAATTTTAGAGCTGTAGCACAAAGAGGCAAAAAGTACAACCATAAGCGAGGAGGTCAGAAATAATTCCCAAAAGAAACTCAGTACTGATGACCGATGCCACATCACGTGATTGATTTTGAAAGACCGGAACAAGTAATAGTGCCTTTTTAATGAGACTCACATATGAGTTAAGGAATACTTAACAATAAATCGTGAGAATATCTCTTTGGTTTNNNNAAGCCGCTCTTCGTTAAAGTCAAAGCTTTATTGTAGGAAATACATTCCAACTGCTGCTTTTTCTGGACAAAACCAAATCGATTTACAGCTAACAGAAAAATAAAGAATGTCACAAATTTTCACTGTTTTGTGTACGACTAAGCATATCGAAATTCAAGACATGATGACGTTTTATCCAAATTGTGCTTGAAAGAATCCATTGTGATCACAGAAACGTCAGGTGGTAGAGAATTTCAAATACTACAAACCCTGAAGGCAAGCGAATAACCCCGGCATTTTAATCGACAGGTTATAGGACAACTAAGGTGGTTATGAATGATGATATCGAGATCCTTCTCATTCGAGGTGTACGGAAGTTGTTGATATCCCAGGAAGTATGGGAACCGAATTTTGGGGCTATACGACAGTACCTTTTGATGCATTGAATTCGATGTCGTTTTAGATCAGCCATTGATATGCAGCACCAAATATTCTCAGAAAGTGACAGTGAGTCCTATGAGGTGTCCCCGAATTCCATATTTTTGCATCATCAGAAAAACATTTGTGACCCCAGAATGTCCGTTAGATCGTTTATGAAAACTAGAAAAGGTTTAGGGCCAAAAACGGATTCCTGTGGAGTTTCTCGGGCAGCGCTGATAAGATCAGATAGTGACACAGAAACCGTAACTGCCATGGTTCGTTGTCAAAGAAACTCTGATCCTAAACTAGCAAAATCTTTTGTCCGTGCGCGCATTTAGTCCTTATATTTTATCCCACATGAACCTCTTCAGTATTCCTACAAATCCAAAAGATGCACGCTAGATGAAGTTACCTCACATGTACATAAAATTACTAAATCCTTGAATGAGTCTGCGAAATCTGTTTGTGGTGTGTTTCTGGACTAGTTATCTGCTTTTGATTCTATTCATTGTTCCCTTCTTCTTCGTACACTGGAGGCCTTCGGTTTTCCTAGACAGTTATTAGCTTGGCTTGTCGATTACTTCCCCGGGAGAACTCAGTGTACTAGGTTTGACAGGAAGATATCCGAACCGTTAGTGAGCATTTAGGGGGTACTTCAAGGTGCAGTTCTTTTCCTATACTTATATTCTACGTATGTTGGTGAATTGTCTCCTAGCACCCCTACTTCTTTCTTCAAAAATACTGACGGTGTGGTTTTATGTCAGGCCATCTCTTATTCTTCTGGTCTTTCAAAATTTTCTGACGACTTGGATAATGTTCAACAGTTTTTTCGCCATATCTGGCCCATCTTTAAATACCTGAAATGCTTTAAATGTCTCTTTACATTTGGATGCTATACTTTCCCGTCTGAACCGGTATCGATTTGCTATGAACTAGTATCTAGGGTAAGCTGTATCAAATAGCTGGGGTTTTTATCAATGATAATCTTCATTGAGCTTCTCAGATGCAAACTATCGTCAGTAAACTCTGACGACTTTCTTCCCGTGTCCGTAAACTTCTTAAGTTTTGAACTTAATAATTGATTATCTTCAAAATCGTGTGAAAACGTTTGGTTTTCACATTCTATTTCATTGCTCATCTGTTGCATTTACCAGTCTCCTAAAGAATGACTAACCTGCTTCGACGTAGACTGACCATCCCTAGTTGCGTCTCTGGAGGATTTGAGAACATTTGCAAATCTATTTTGAATGCAGATTATATTCTTGTCCCCCCCCCGTTGCTTCTCGCTAAAACTATCATCAAATCGGGCCTTACGACGCGTGTCTCAACGATCAATTACAAATAGCACAAGCTTTTAGTGGTAGTGCCAACCAAAGGCGGATTGAAAAAGGGAGAAACGTGCAGTATTTATGGAGTTGATCACAGTCTAGTCGTTTGTTCGTAACTGCGGTGACGACAATGTTGATAGGAAGAATGCATAAACAATGTTGCTGCTCTCCATATTATTATTATTATTATTATTAATATTATTATTATGCGTCCAGAATCATAGAGAAAACGCCGGCATTTTTCTGCGGTGGCGGCTAATCTCAATCCCTTTCGAATTTATACCGTGAGAATTCTTGCTCATCAATGGAGTTTACACCGTTTAAATCGGTACCTCCTCGTTTACCCACATCAAGTCCGAGACTGGCGATACCTAGTTTTAGTGAACGCAACTATGCCTCATTGATCAGTTAGGCAGTGCAATTCCATCTCTGAAAATTTGTTAAGGAAATCTTGGAAATTGGGGATGAAACAATGCAGTTGATACCGGAACAGAAACTCTTCCGTGTGCGAAGGGTTAATTTAGACGTCCGTATCGTGGGCGGCTAAAGTAAATTTTAAGGGAAAGAGGTTGTTGGGTCTGGTATACCGGTTGCGGAAACGAGCATAATGTCTGTGGTAATCCAGTTTCTATGGAGGGTCATTCCACTGATGCATGCTGTCACCCCATGGTCTGTCCGTTGGAATTCTTTACTTGAAGTTCGAAGGAGTAGAAAACTGGACAGAAGAATGTTTTCACCATCCAATTTACTTCCCAGCGTCATTCAAAGTAACCTATGTGCGCAGGGTTGAGGTGAATTTGACTGTAAGTGAAGACGTGTGAGACCCACAGGTTGAGCAATAATCCCTATTTGGAAATACAATGCATTCTAGCGGCACAGCTCTTTCTCTTGACTATCTCTCTCAGTGACAAGGTTGTGGATCAAGAAAGATTTGTACACATCACAGTCAATGATCTGTTAGTATCGACTATTTTTGCAAGTAAAGATTTTCCGTTGAATAAACAGGGGTCAGGGGCAACAGCGAATGTATCTACTGTATACTGTTGGGATTATGAAAAACTAAAATGAGCTTGTTAGGAAATTTCGTTTTGTAATAATGTATGAGTAATCGTAAACCGCAGCAAAGCGAGATTGTTTTTAAATTGAACCATGCTTTCCAAGACCGTAAGTCAGTAACTGGTCAAGTGCCACCCAAAATNAATTATGCATCGGTAAGAATACAGATTTTATGCAGTTTTTAGAAATTATCGCCTCTGAGTAAAATGTATAATTTTCTTTTTAATTCACTATATTTTAATCACAAAGAAAACCTGAATTCGAGGGTTTTACCTTTTGGTATATTTCTCGTATCCCATCGATTTGATCTAACAAATAGGACCTATTTGTATTCGTTGACACGGAATTGCGGTTAGTCGTTTATCTCTGTTTAGAGCGTTCTAGCAATTTGTGCTTTTTGTGTTCTCAGCGGGACTCAAATCGGGGGGGGGGGGGGGGGCTTNCATCAGACGATGTTTGTTGGCCATTGGAAATCAATAAATTTGCTGCTGTGAAGCTGTTGATACTATGTGTGTGTGTCTTCGGGTGAATCAATGAGGGATAATAGCAGTGAGAAAAAAAACTGACTTCTTCAAAGGAGCGTTGTGTATATTCATGAGAAAATGTCTCGTCTCTAATAGCTTGGGCTGATCGCTGTCAGTAAGTCTAACACGACTAACACAGGAACCTTTCCTTCTATCCAAATCTGCATACCTTTACATCAGGTAAAAACCTAATCTCCTCCGTGTATATTTGAATCAAGAAATATTGCACAGAGAATGCCAGCTCAGCTTTAAGTGAAAATTTCATATATATATAAATGATTATATATAAAGATCATAACTCAAAAAATGCCCCTTTTAATCACAGTGTCAATCTGATTGAGAAATTACTTGTCCGGTTTCCCTGATCAATATATACGTTTAAAATCACAAGTCAAAAGAAAAACACCACAAAAGGAATGTATTTTGTATGCTCTCATCAGTCGCGTCCATATAACATTAAACATGATGGACAAATTAAGTATGTAATGTAGGGATAATCGAATAACACGGGCGTTACAAATTCCCATGCCATGTGGTTTCATCAGGTACAACTGATCAACCTAAAGCCAATAGGATGTCCGACAGCAAAGACTCATAAACCAACTGTCGCTTTACAAACCATACTATCTATGTATGACTTGCCCTATCCAAAATTGGCCCAGTGGCTCGCGGAAGTCCTTCAGCAAATACACAAACGCCTTGGTAGTCACACGTTTTTAATTTGTGATCTTTCGTCCAGTCTGAATCGATCTGGTAAAGCAATTTGTTCATTAGTTGTCACGCCATTATTCACAAATGTCTTCCTACACGAAACCGTAGACCTTATCAGTTCATCCAAATGGGCAGCCAAAAGACATCAACCAAAACGGGCGCACGATAGTGCATGGTTAATGGTTGTGTAAACTGAATTGAACTGAGACTTCATTTGTGAATTTAACACACGAGAAAACGCCAACTCTCTCAGGTCTTCAGGATTGTTTTGAAACGTTTCATTTTTACCTGTCTTGAAAAAGTGTGTTTCCAGCTTCAACGATCAACACTTTGACAGATGGACAGTATCGCAATGAGTAGCGACCTGATCCTACCTACCCTTACCGATATTTTCATGGATATGATTGAAGCACGGTTAGATGAGTTGATCAAACGATTTTTTTAACACAAAAGATACATTGGTGATGTTTCCATCGTCTGCAATTAGCTTAAAGATATTGATGTACTGCTGGATGTATTCAATACAGTACACCGCAACGCGAAGCTCAGTTGTATAGTAGAGAAGGTAATTTCGCTAGCTTTTCTTGGTATCCTAATTATCCGGAAAACGACCGTTCTATTCTGTGATTTATCTTCTGCAACCAGACTTGGTGTGAGCAGCATCTTCCCTTCAACTGTTCCTCAATAATGAAACAAAGGCGAGTCCTCGTTCAAAGTTTGTTCCACAGGGAGATAAAAATATGTATAGAGAACTCCATAGTAAACGAACACGAAAGATTATATACAGCGCATTAGGGAAGAATGGCTATCCGGAGTCATTTGTTCGTTTTAACCGTTAGACAAGAAATTATATTTAAGCACCTATCCATTGAGTGTCTAAAAGGAATATCCACTTTGGTTTGCCATACGAAAGAGAGTGATAAATGTAGCTTATCACACAACGCATAACAATGCGTGCATTGGTAGAATCGACCGATCACTGAGAAAATGAATGGCGGAACACATCTCTAAGTACGTCCGTGAATCAATGACTACACCACATATTGGGACTGTATCAGGTAGAGCCACTTGGTTGAAAGCGGTTACAAAGTAGATCTTTCGGACGCGTTCTCGATGTTATTACTTCATCGCGACAAACACAGACTAAGGATACTAGAATATTATCGATCGCTCACAACATGCCCTCTGTGTATCCATACGCAGATGATCTGTAACTTTGGTCTCCTCAGGCTGTAATCAATCATGTACAATTACACACCCATACACACAAAAACATGATAAAAACTAACTACATTCCCTAATTCACTTAATAGCCACTCTCATTTAATATGACAGCTATACAACCGATGAGCTAATACGTAAGAAATTCCTCTCGCATTGCTTGTCTTCTAACTTGCCTGTTCATAGGCACTACGGGATCTAAATGTTTCATTATATCTGAGTAACCTGCATTTGCAGAACAAAGTGTTTCCGATAACGAAGAGTAGAAGAGAATGGAGAACAATGTACGATAAAATTGTCAGTATGATTACTAGTTTGGGCGTGTGTTAGAAACTGTCGATCAAATGAGCTGAAGAAAATCGTTCAAACACATTTGAGTCCGAACTGAATGCGTATGAGCACAATCTAAGCGGATGCAAATGTCTGTGGTTCATAATCTCGTACGGGAATACAAATAATGATTCGATTGATCTTGACCTAAATCACATTCATGATGCAACCCTGTGATTGGATTTGTGATTCACAAGGGAAGACGGAAAAGTTGAAAGATTATTACACATATCACCTAGTAAAACGTACCGCCTTTCGCTGGGCAGTGTCATCAAAGTTCGATTCTGTCGCTTTTTCAACCGCATTTGAATCGGACGAAGCTGTAAGAGGAGACTGTTTGAAGCCAACTGGACTTTTTCCGGTCGGGGATTTTACGGAAGAAATAAATTTATTCTTTGAATCTCTCTGGCTTGCACTGGATCTCGGTGTGGGAGTACGGATGGGTGACTGTAAACATTCAGATAGATGAACGGAAAGTTTTATTTTGAATTGTATTTTCAAATTCTTGAATCGTAACAAGGGTTTTCCTAAATGACAAAAAACTTATTGTTACGGTAAACCACAAGAATTCTTCTTAGCAGAATGTAAACATTTCTCAGTCTCATAGTTGCTATCGTGATTATTTGAAGCTAATTGAGGTGCTGTTCCCCCAGTACTTCACTAGTGAATTACGAATCATTGGCTGATGAATGCGAAAAGAGGTAAAGTTGTTTCCACAAGAAATTACAGTTCAGTTGTGGAACCCGGTAGTCTGAGCCCACATATTTGAAGTAAAAAATATAGAGTACCAATGAGATAGCCATTACAAAAGGCTGAGCGGCAGCAAAGATCCCTAGAATCGCATGACAGTGGTAGTGTTGATAAGGGGAGTTTGAATGTCAGATACTTCCACAAGACACAATCATGACCACTTGAACCACACCGATAGCATGTAACAGTATTGAAATAATCACCAGGAAAATCGAAATACGAATAGGTACACAATAAATGAAATGGCTCAAATGTGACCAGGACATTCTCAACCATGGGAGAAACTGCAACGGCCAATGGCATATTATTGTTCTTTTTTCTAAACAGACTTTATATTTAATGTTAGGAGGTTTGTTATAGTGTTTTGTCCCTTTGGTGACTTTTAACGTAGGACATACGATAAGGATGATAAAATTCCGAATTTCGGCGAAATATGTTTCAAACCTCAGATCAATATTCGGAACAGTTGCTGTGAGTCACTGAAGGTGAATTCAATGCGCATATTATAAAACACACAAATTTATTACACAAGTATCTTAGTTACTGATTTTTAAAATACGGAATAACTGTTAGATATAGTACTTATATTTGGTGTCTAAGCCGTATTGTGTATGCATGCTTACTGCAAATGTGCTCAGTTCTCGCTCCATGATTGTCTCCAGTGAGGGCGAGATTGGTGTGGGTTTGTGCTGCCGAATTTGAACAAAAGCATCTGTTCCCACCACGTCAGACAATGCAGGCGGACTATTTTGTTTTGAAGGCTTTCCTGTAGAACCTCCACTGGACTTGGGAGTAGGTCCCGGAGCCTAGGGAATAACATGATACGAAATGTGGGAAACGATGCTCAATGCATATTCATGAACTTGAATATATTTGTTTATATGTGCTCCAAAAAACTTGCGCAAAATTATCTGATAACATGGTTTGGATAAAAGCTTCACATCGGTAATTCTATCCCTCCGAATGCGACTTTTCTTTTAGATGTAAAACGTGCGAACAACGTATGAATGTTTCGTAATGAAAACAAACGTGCAAGCATCATTTCTGTATTGTGCGACCGAGGTTTATCACAGGGCAAAGGTTAACGTCGTGGATATTGGTTAAATATTTTAGATTATTTAACATTACTCTACTGATTTCGTGCCATGATCCTTGAAACGATACTCCAAAGGACCCAATTATCAAACCAAACTGTTTGAGTGAACCGAATCAGGTCAACCTTGTCAAATCGTCGATTTCGCTCAGTCAATTCATATATTAAACAATGCACTCCTTTCTTAAGATGTGCACTAAAACCCGTCAACGCGGCTTTACATGGTAGTGATAGGGAATTCTATTCTATCAAATTCTAGTCGTCTATCGACAGAACGTTTCATTCACTCTGATAACGGTCTCTGGTCTCATGAACACAAAGGAAGTCTTACTAACAACTGTGAGAAATATTCCAAAAAATTGAGGATCGAATATGGAAAACCGATTTATTGACCTTTACTGTACTCTAGTTCCTAACCAAATAAAACAGCGAATTTCAGGCAAACATACATATGTGTTCTGTGATTTCTTTATTCAGTATCACGGAATTTAAGTGAAGACAAAACTTTAACAAGAAAGGTCAAAAAGCGACCTACTCTACCGGTACACGAAAATGACCAAGCCAAACAACTTCAGTAATTAGATTGCTTTGATGGTATGCTCATGGGTAACACCATCAGTTTTCAGTCAGGGTTAGACTGGAGTGCTTTGACTAATTTTCTTTGGGGCAGAATTCGCTGCTCTTCAAATTCCAATTGCTCTTCATACCTGCTGTGGGATTTGGTGAGCAATTCAGTTGAAAATACAATACTTTTTCCTGACAACATACCAGTACTATGCTAGCTCATCCAGACTATTCAAATTGAATATTCTCCATCGCTGAGAAGCACTGTATCATCCATCGGTCTTTGTTGTGACCTCTGACCATCTGTATTTGCCGTTAAATGAACCATGGACATTTTTTTCTCCTAGGTACAACATCTTCCAGAACTTCGCTACATCCATTATTTGTTTCGAGAGTCTGCATTGGTCTTCTTTCAGTTTTCTCATTTAACTTATTGCATTTCTGCTGTGATTTTGTCAAGCTAAATTTAACGGGATTAGAAAATGAATTGTGAAATGTTTTACATCGGTTCATTGCGATCGCAGGGCAGATCATACCCACATTAATGGAGGATAACACGTGCATGTCTGAGAGTGAAGAAACCCGATTCACAATACACGTTGAAAAAATGCGCACTATGCAGATGCAAATAAACAGATGCTTCTTTGGTTATAACAAATAGTGTGATGAACAACGGCTTTTCGTCCAATTGGTAGATATATACCGAATGAGCCCAAGTAGCGCGTTTAGCATTTCAGACATCCAAATCTCAATACAACTACTGCGGTACACTATGCCTTTTTCAGTTTAAGATGTCCAAAATCCAATTTAAGATGTCACAATATGAATTTAAGTTGTCCAAGTATCAATTTAAGACATCATGTTGCTATGTGGATAGTACCTTGCACAGGACAGAGTGAAAACATAGCTACATGACATCTTAAATTGTTACTCAAACATCTCAAATTCATACTGTGACATTCTAAATTGGATTTCGGACATCTTAAACTTAAAAAACGTATAGAGATCAGCACTATCTATTCACAATATGCCACAACGATGTGCACTTTCATCGATTAACTAATAAGAAAACCATAAAATATGAATGCCTGCAATAGCATTTCGTGGGTTATATCAAAGTTAATTTAACAAGGGATATCGCAGCTGAAAGAGTGAACAGAATCTCGTGTATCCCAGTGTACGCAATCATCAATACCACCAAGGAAAGATCTGAACTTTCCATAAGTAAACCGGTGCTAAAACCGGCATTAGTTTGTGCAAACCGCCATATTTGAACTAGAAGCATACATTCACACTGACAAGTTAATCACTGGTTCTTTTCTGCCATTTAGGCAGTGTGGCTACATTAGGCACTGAGTTGCAACTGCTTCGCAGGTCCTCATTTGATCAGTATTTGGTTGCTGCATGTTTGAATATTGTGCACAGTGCATTCGGGAATATGTGAGGGGTGGGGGACATTAGACCAAACAAAATGACTAACATTTGAGGAGAAACAGACAGTGCAAAAACGTTCTTGCATTTTCTGTGCACACTCACAGTAGCATGTTGAGCGCTTTTTCGAGAGTTTCTACTATTTGCACTGGATTTCAGCTGGTTTTCGACTTGTTCTCTTTTAAGCATAGCCTCTTTCTCGTCCGGTGGAACATCATGAAATGGAATATCGTAAGAAACGTAACTTGTTGGACAATTGGGCAGAGATCCAACCTGGAATTAGGTGTCGAGGAGGAGACCGAGAAACAAAATAACCCAGTTAGGTTTGTCATTCAGTCAAAATCTTCTTATAAGTACCAACTCGTGGTACCTGCAGTTCTGTTCAACTCAAAAGATTGTTGAAAGCAACAAGAGCTAATAACTGACATGTTAAAAGCAATAGTTAATGCTCGAGTTTGAATGCAGAAATGCGCCAAAAACAGTAAAAGATGTTTTTCCCAAGTTTTGCATCTCTTTACCTAAGAGATGTCATACACACGAAAAATCCCGCAAAAACCGTAAGGTGACATGAAAGAAGCGACACCAATGCTCCGCACATACACAGTTCAGTACACTTTGTATAATCATTAAAAATGTACTTTTGTGCACCGGTTTTGGTTGCCGTCTTTTAGTTTCCCATTCGGAGGAACAGCAGGAGAAAGACAAGAAATTTGACAGTGGGATCGAATGGAAAATAGAGAAATCCAGTGGACTAATGTTGTAAAGAAATTGAGAATATGCACGAACGCCACTGTTTATTGCAGTCAGCCATGTCACTCAATGTCTCTAACCATCGGGTACGATCATCCCGAGGTCCCCAGAAAGGGGGGCATAATGGGACATATGTGACCCAGTACCCTGGTTAGGGATTTCATACCCTCATGCCAGGTCTTAGATTGACAACCCTCGGCTTTTTTCCATCCACTACCTCGGCAAACATCTTTCACCGTGTCAATCTATTCAGTAAAATGCATAACACATACCCCAACAAATGAATTCTATAAAGATCGACCACAGGCTACAGTGGGCGACCGCGGTTAAACAAAACTCTTCGCCTAACCTCAGCATCGCTCATCCGGCTACCCCACCAGATTCGTGCAGTGCAGCGCAGACAGTGGTGTTCAAACACCGACAGTCAATCTATATTCTGCTTCAATAATGGCCACGGTTCTGCTCCAACTAGCAGAACTGGCCGAAATACTGCAGCGTACACTTGACCCTTCACAGACAACCGGATGTCGCGACGATGCCACAGACGTCTCAATTTGGCAAATGC
>UZAN01050979.1:0-14612 GCA_900618425.1 Echinostoma caproni | reverse complement strand
TCCCCCCCCCCCCGGGCCTAATGACGATGCGATTCGATCGATTGGCACACGATAGATCACAGCAGAACGGAAGTCCAGAGATATAAATCGTCTGAAGTTATCTCACTGGCCTATCAGTGGTCATAAGGTATGCCGATCAAGATGACTGATCGCCTGCAGAAAATCCGCTTGACACTGGGAACCCATTGCCTGTTAGATTGCGTTGTGCTGGATTGAAGCTTTGGCGAGTCATAAACAAGCTTTCAGCCAAAAAAAGACCACCGTTACAATACTGGCAAACCAAGGGAGATGTGGGTCATCAAACATGTGAATTAAATACAACATACATTAGAAAGCTCAGAACAAACACTTTCCCTGTCGATCACTGTTCGGGCAAGATAGGGTACCAAAGAGTTTCTGTAGCCAGAGATCTGAGTTTGTATTTGGAACGGGTGCAGGGGTGGGATTTGCATGCACACAAGTCAAGGATGGCTGCAATCAGATAGGATATTGCCAGCAAACTTCAAGCGCGCATCAATATGGGTATTACACACATTGCCAATGAGAACAAATGATCGAACTTCGGAGATATTGAAAGACCAGGCATCAGCAATTTGAAATTAGCCTTCAGCAAACCAGGGAAAATTACTGGGGAGTGATAAAACGGTATGGAGGGAGTGAAGCTCCGGTCACCGACAAATCAGAACATAAATGGAGTCAGCGAAAGCCACTCTGGAGTGTGATACCTAAGTACCTTGCTTGGCTGATCCTGTTCATCAACTTTACCTCCCGCGTTTCTAAGGCTCGAGCAGCTTACGCAGGATTGAAACACCTTTGGAACAGATGCGATGTTTCGTTGAAACTGAAAGGTCGTTTAGACTGCGCAAGTGTGCGGCCAGTTCTGCTCTATGGTTGCGAGACCTTAAATTTGCGCGTGGAAGATACTCGTCGTCTTGAAGTATTCGACTGCAGATGTTTACGCAGTTTGGCTCGGGTTGGATGGAGCGAGCTTGTAAGCAACTCTGAGGTGAGGCGTCGCGTATTTGGTAATGATTCGATGGAGAATTCGTTGTCCCATCGAATTCAGATTAGTCGGCTTCGCAGATTAAGACATGTATTGCGCATGCCCAGCCATCGTCTGAACGTGGCAATAGGGAGCATGAGTTCAAACTCATGAAACAGAGGTATCGGCTAAACATACGGAAGCACTGTTTTAGCAATAGGATAGTCGATAGTTGGAACCGGCTTCCAAAGGAAATAATGGAACTCCTAACATTGCAGGCCTTTAAGACTGCACTTGATAAACGATGAGTGGAACTATTCCCATCTCTGGCTGTGCATATGAGTGTAGGCGGCCCGGTTTCCAACAACCTCCGTGAAGGAATCGCTGTCTCCTCACGCTAAATCTAATTGTATCTATCACTTCAAGTGTGGATGCTAGGGCCAAATACATCGGCGGAACGGAGAGACAACTGCGTTACCGAATAACCGAGAACACACACACACATATATATCAAACATTACTGAGGCCAGACTGTGTGCCAAACAAATCATGGTACAATGTGATTCACATGATTCATTTCCTGTTTCGCATGTGGGCGCAATACTGTCAGGTTGCCCAGCCAAGGCAGGTGAAATTTCTGGGGACTTCACAACCGGATCACTTGACCAGCTAAAGCCTGACCCTCTAGGCAGTGGCGCAGTGTGTGAAAACCGTAATCCATTGAGGACCTGTGTCCGGTTCATCGGATCATACGCCATTTGGACGGGGTCAAACGTCCAAGGTGCCCAATACATTGATAGTGTAGTCGTTATTTTTGTATCCCGTATGAGTCAGTAAGTACGCAAGTAGTGAATTAAGTAGTAATTATATTTCCAGTATGTAAACGCAAACGTAGCCGGTCCGTAAGCCGGTGAGCAAGCAGTGCGTCAACACGCAGACAGGCAGGCACAGAACTGGAGCAAGTCTTACCAAAAGGAGTGTCTTCACGCTGGGCAGTCAAGGAACCAATCAAATAGGAGAGATCAATACTGACCTCTGATTCGCTGAGGTGGATCGACCTTGAAACAGGGNAAGTCCGCATGACGTGCGTCCGTGTGTGTGGTGGCAGGCCGCAACGGTCAAACACGTGATGCACGGTAAACGGTTCACTCGACCGCAGGCCATAACAGCTATAGTACTAACAGAAATTGAATTTGCGCACTGCCGGTTGTTATGACTATGGTAGCATGAAAGACATAACGGGTGAGGGTAGGAGTCCGGCAAGTGAGTTCACAGGACTGGCGGCTGGTACCAACGAGGGTCCAGTTTCTTGCACAATCGAGTTCCAATGTTCTCGAGGCGCTTTGACAACTTTCCAGACTTCCGTGACCGCAACCCATGCACGACCAGGTACAGTTTCATGTCATCCAATCACCGTTCAGGAAGTTCGACCAATGGTACACTGGGCGAACATGACATCTGAGTTAGTTCATATGATGCGTCGGTGCAAACGGTTACGTGATTGGACCCTGGTTCTTCAACCAATCATATGGCCTATTACATTCTATAAGACGTGCTCTAATTCCATCATTAAACATAAGCATTTGCTGCTACCAATTCCTCGTATATTTCATTGGTGTCCGCAGTTCGGGTTGGAGCCAATCCAGTTATGAACGGTACATTACGGTTTATCGTATTTCTGCATTCAGTACTATTCCGATTATCACAAAGAGTCATCCTCTGATTATTATCTGATGAAACCATTGTACAAATGGAAAATTCCGTTTTATTACGATTGCAGTTACTGCTAAGAGGTTTGCGAATATTTATGCATATTATTTATATATTAATATATATCGATATATATCATATGTTATATATTTATATATTTCGGAATAGGTATCAACAGTGTAGAAAATAAAATTTAGTAGTTAAGTATTATCATTGTACTACAGTCCAATCTAAGAAAACCGAAAGAGCAATACTCGTGCCATCATAGACTTAAAAGCTGCAAAACCTGGCAGTGCTTAAGCGATGGGTCGACTCAAAAGATGATCACAACCCTTTAGTGGCATACAAAGAGCTTCACTGATCATCTTACCGAAATTGTAACGGCTTCAACAAGTATCAAAACTTGTGTTAAATCTCAAACTCGACAGTTATTCATTCGCAGCCGAACAAAGAATTAGATGGAACAACGGAACTTTTCCTGGCGGGAGTACAGGAGATGTGCATCTATCGAAACTTGGAATAATTATGCCTTACTGCAAAATCAGCGCACCAAAATTGTACGAGAGGACAAATGGATGTAACAAGAAACTCTGGCTCAAAAATTCATTTCTGATCCAAAATTGTTTTATAAACATATCAACTCTACAAGGAAGATGAAATGCGGAATACCAGCATTGAGATCGTCTAGACATGTTTCAACCACTACTCTTGAAGCAGCAGAGTTCCTAAAAAAAAACAGTTCGATCAGATGTTCACTGCAACGACACATGAAGCATTACAGATTCCAAGAAAACTATCCTGTATAACATATTCGTCACTGGTTAACATGGCTTTTGACAGTGAGAAGGTTAGAGCAAAACTATTAACTTTGCGTAAGAATTCATCCCCAAGCACAGACAACATGCATCCTCGGACTCTGATCTCGCCAACCAATAACATTTACGACCTTCCGGCTGTTCTTTACCAAAGGATGTTCAACAAAGCAGTAAATCCGCGGTTATGGAAGGAATGGGTGATTTCCCCCATTTACAAGACGGCTCTCCCAGTGATCCCGCCAACCACTGCCCTGTTACACTTCTCCGGCTATTGTCGGAAGCCATGGAAGCTATTGTGGCAGATCGTTGATGGAGTATATGGGGAAGCATGAGATTTTGTTTCCAACTCTTCAAGGATTTCGGCACAAGCGTTTGCGCACCACAAATCTACTTATTGCACGAGATGAGTGGACAAAATCCGTCGATGCAGGCCAGCCACTGGACAGAGTTTATTTGGACTTCTCCAAAGCATTTGATCGAGTAAACCTCCAAATTCTACTGCGAAAACTCTACAACTACGGAGTAAGAGATTTGGTTATCGACTGAATCGAGGAGTTCCTCTGTTAAAGAACCATGTCAGTCCCTGTTGGTGAATAATAATCTCAACCTATCACCGCTGTTCTGGGGAACCAAATACTACCGCATGCCACTGAAGAAAGGGATTTAGGAGTTATAGTACAGGAGGACGTAGGATGTTTCACGCACTGTGTCAGAGCATCATCAGTGGCTCTAAAGCAAGTTGGACTACTCAGACGTGTTTTCAGGCAGTTCGAAAGAGCACTAGTCTCACGCTTGGTATCAGTGTCCGTTCGGCCACACACGGTGTGTCGTTCAAGTATGGAATCCATGCTTGAACCGCGACAAGAAGGCTCTAGAAGGTCTGCAAAGGCTGGTAACAAAATTGATAAAAGGTCTACATAACAAGACATACTCCGAAAGACTGCAAATATCGGGACTCTACTCATTTCAATACCGCCGACTTCGGGGAACCTAATCTTGGCATATCACATACTGCACCAACCCAACCACCATTGCCGTTCTATACTAATTCTATCTCAAAACGATCACCTCAGGAAACATCCAATAAAGTTGAAGACCTATAGCATCCACTCGTTAGCAGCCGGAGTGTGCGGTGTATGGAATTCACTTCCATCTGATGTAGTGCGTGCTCCTAAAGTTGACCTATTTAAATCGCAACTTGATAAAGCACTCAAAATTTTGACATCCGTGAGTGATCATGCAAATTTTTATTGTTATTATTTTCTCTTTGTAAAGTTATTCAAAATATTCTCTAAAAATCCTGTGGGACATGATAAGCTTTAGACTTGGTAAACCACCCATAATAAAACTTTGAATTTCAGTCAATTATAGTCCAAATAGAGTCCCCAATAGACCTAGTAGAGTCCCTTACAGTCCTGTTAGAGTATCTTACAGTCCTATTCCAGTTCTTTACAGTCCTATAAGAGTCCCATTAAAGTACACTACAGTCCTCTTAGAGTCCCGTTAGAGTCCCTCACAGTCCTAGTAGAGTCCCATTAGAGTCCCTTACAGTCCTCTTAGAGTTCTGTTAGAGTCCCTTACAGTCCTGCTGGAGTCCCTTAGAGTTATATTAGAGTCCTAACGCCCCCAAATCGGGTGCCTGATAGGACTGTAAGGGTCTCCAACAGGACTCTGAGGGGTTGGACTGTAGTACTATGAGCAGTGTATAATACTATATATATATACTAAGGATATATATTTATGCGTATTATATATAATATATATATTATATTATATATATTTCGGGATAGGTGTGAACAATGTAGGAAATATGATTTGTTAGTTATAAATAATAAGTCCAAAATTTCTACACTGGTAACACGTAATCCAAAATATATATAAATATATTATGAATATATATAAGATATATATATATATATCTATACATATAAATGTATATATATATTATATAAGTAATGTGCACGAATAATCTTGAACCTCTTTAGCAATAACTGGAATCGTAATAAAACGAAAGTTCCCATGGGTACAAGGGTTTCATCAGATACTAATCAGAGGATGACTCTCAATGGTTCACGAACGTTTAGTTGCGCACTGCGTTCGGTTGCCAACCCGATGAGAACACGTCTTCTGATATTCTATTTCGCCTGTTCGCCGAGCTTGGTAATTTGTTTGCAAACGTTTCATCCCCAGTCGAGGTGACATTATCAGTGCTTGAGAAGTGGCAGTCTTCTGCTTATATCCGTTCGTTTATATATGTGTTCTCCCTTGTTCTTATAGTGTGTTTGACTCGGTTCGCTGGTAAACTGGTGCTTGTGGGAGGCGATTTCGGTCCGTTCTCAGATCACGGCTTGATCTTTTTTGTTGCGTCATTTGATACTTTAGTTACATTCAAGTCCAGTCAAGTCATGAAGCGGTTATAATTCTCCCCATAGAGGACGAACATTCAGCTACTACACAATCACTCTTCTTTGCAAATTACACGGTAAAAAGAACGTATGATGATACGCTACAAGTCAATTTATCAAAGATTTTGTTTAAGAGTTCCAATGACAAGATCAGCGTTGGTAAGAAACCGTGCCAAGTACGGTATTATAGAATACTTGTATGTAGTGGTGCGTGCTTCTATATGCTTATACATGGAACGAGTGCTAGATGTAGATATACATTCGCTAAGATGCGGGTACAGTGGGTGAAATGGGTCAAGTAGTATTCTGATGGAAAGTTTCCGGCAAGCCCTACGGTGCTGTGAGATGAAAAACTGCACAACATGCTCACGAGATATGACGCTGTATCGACGTATGTGTTCGATGGATTTTCGTATGCGTTTGACGGCTTTGATTAAAAGACCCGGAAAAATAACAGGGGATGCATAAAGCCAGTTGGGAAGGACACAGGATAAAACAAAACGCTTTATTAGGTGAGTTGGGGGTAGATAGCATCTTCAAACGAATAATGTAAAAGATGAATTTTCGGACTTTGTGAAACGTCTCAACGATATGAGGAGACCAAGAAAGATTGCGGGAAATGGTGACCCCAAGATATTTGACGGAGCATGTTCTGGAAACTTATTCACCATTGATAATGACATGATGAAAAGAGTTCATCACATCAATATGATGATCGCCTTTCAGCAAAGAAAATAAAACATCATTACATTGGCGTGTACACGTGATCCAGTTCGATGTGCCTGTTTATTGAGTTGATTGAGGAGTGTCAAGCCTCAAGAACTTCCCTGGCCTGTTTTGACCGGGATTGGTCGATAATTCTCACTGATTCGAAGTCAAACTGATGTCCTTCTTGATCTTGGTGTAGGGAAATCAATGGTAGTGGGTTATGTCTTCTAACTGCCGATTGGTGTTCACGGATCCTTGTGAACAGTTTTCTCCCAGTTTGTCCGATATAGTGTTTTGAGCAGTTCTTGCAGTTTATTTCGTAAATAACAATACTCTTGTCTTTCTTCATTGTTCTGTTCTTTGGTTTTGACAGAAGTCTCCTTAGATAGGCGGTCGGTTTGTGGGCGACTTGGATTCCATATGATCTGAGCAGTCTTGATGTCATTTCCGAAATGTCCTTGATGCATGACAGGGTTGTTCTTGTTCCCCATTCGCCGTCTGTTCCTTTTTTCTTTGGGTTAGAGTTCTTTTGGTGAAGTTGCGGGTGTAGAAGTTGTGAGCAAACATTCTGAGGAGATATCCTTATTTTTTCGTCTTGAGTATGCATTGAGTTTGGATTCTTCCGAACAAGGTTCTAACACAACAACTTTTGTAACTATGTGGATGATTACTTTTGAAGTTTAGAATTTGATCGGTGTGCGTTGTTTTGCTGTAGACCGTTGTATCCAGTTTTCCTGATGGCGTTCTGATGATCAGGCTGTCCAAAAATGCCAGTTGTTTATCCTTCTTCGTCTCCATTATGAACTGGATGTCATTGAATGTGTTATTGATGATGTTGTGTTCTTTCCAGTTCCGACTTCTTCAAGATGAAGACAGTTTTTATTCCCAAATAGTGAGTGATATATATTGAGATGTATTGGCATGAATACGAATCTCTGAAAACGAGCTTGTTCGCCTCTCTGTTGTCTTGTTTGAAATATGCTCTGTGGGACTATTTCGTCAGTCTTATTTCTTGAATATAATTGGGTATACGGTTTTCGAAACAGTCCCGCCGGGACTCTAACGGGACTGTGAAAATTACAGTCTCGCCGGGACCCTAATACAATTCTAAAGGGACTGTAATGGGACGGAAAACCGTCCTATGTGCTGGCAGGGTTGTGTCGCATGGCACGTATCATGCGCTTGACATTTAAGAACACAGAATTTCATCATCAAAGGCAGCTCGAAATTGTAATCAGAGAACATGGTCACCCTCCATGTTGACATCGACTGAGTTGCATCCTTACGACAGTCCGAATATAGAGAAACCCTCGCGTGACTTGTAAGCTGTGTTATCGGTTTTTTTGTGATATTTAGTTCTGTGTGAGTTCCAACCACTGAAAAATATTCCCAATGGATTACAGTTCACGTTCCCCATGTCCCCGGTCATCTGCAACTCGTATTCATCGTGTCCTGGGTATACGGAAATTTATTTATTTATTTTTACTCGGCTCTCGTCTTAGCGTAGGATTTTGTGATTTCAACGACGGATAGTGGGGTCTCAGTAACAAGATAGCCGAACATGAGATTTTATTCATAAAATTGGTCACATATGTTGTTATTTTATTTGGTCAAAATGCACTGGGTGCCAGCGTTTATTATTGGGCTATTCCTTTTTTGACCTGAATTCGACCAATTTCGTAATTAGATCGTTTTCTCGGCCTGCTCCAGTGATTATCACACTAACGATCACTTTTGTCTTAACTGACCTATGTCTGTCTTCAATATCGAACTTGTTTAATTTTTCTTTCATTGAGATCCGTCCTGTTCGGCGATGACTGCCAAAAAAATTCGAATTTCGAACTTTGACCTGTCCGAATCATAAGATCTAAATCTGCATAATCACTGCACACAAATTTAACACCATGCGTGATGTCATGAATAGGTGACAATCACAAAGCGGAGCCCTCTTGCATTTTAGCTCAAATCTGCGGGGCCGAAAAGATGACTTTTTCGAGATGGAGGCGCCCTCTCACGACATGTGAAAGCTATCCGGTCTCTCGAATTTCCCGTGCTTCTTGATATCCCCGTAGGTATCAGGAAGAACAATCGATTAGTCAAGGGAAAATATATTGGGTTGACATTGACTTAAACGAAGATGAAAGACCTAGCTGAAGAAGCGGTTTCAGGATATCGACGATCCTGGCGGAATCTATGCTAGAGCGAATACTCTAAGCAACCATGCGGAGCAGGCAGACCAAAGATGGTGACAACTCTCGAGGATGTTGCACTGTTCGTCTGAAGCCGGTACAACTTCCTGCGATCGCTGAAATGATTCTGTTTGGAAAATTGGGTCCATTGATAATCTTTCTTAACATCATGTCCTATTTGTTAAAAGGATGGCTAATGCTATTGGAATATTTTGGCCAGNCCCGCCTCAAAACAGCTAATTTCGTCTGCAATTCAAATTAAAAACATACCCTTTCCGAACTCTGATTCACGAAAATCCTGACAACTCTGTCGCCCGGCTTCGATGTGGTCGGTTTCCCTCCTCCTGGTGGAGCCATTTACGTGAAGAATTATGCTTCTGGTTTGCGTCACAGCACTGGCGCGCATAGGTGACCGAGATTTATGGATTTATGCACATCGCTTATACGTTCCCTTCGCTTCAGTCATATACATAAAAAGTATGGATGCTTTATCCGGTTAGGCATGCTATAATTACAAAATGATTATTCCACGAGCCGAACACGACCTTTGAAGATTACTCTCCACGTTTTTTGCAGTACACTCTCGTCTGTAGAAGCCACCGCGTGTAGTCGTCGTCGAGACTACTGATGTTCGCCCCTCCGATCCTGTGTGTACACGTTCGCCCCCGTCATTCCTAATTTGACCTTGAACACCGCGTCATCCCTCGTGATAATCATTGTATGCGATTGTTTGATCACTGATTCTCTTGTCCCTTGATCTTGTGTGTCTACCTATCGCTCCGCCAGTGTTATTGTTCTTAGACCAATGGCTGTCCTCTGCACCTACGTGGCCTTGTTGTGTCAATGCTCCGATCCCTGTCGGCCACGGCCGTCACTGGCTTTGTCAATCAAGTCTTGCTCTTTGCGAGTGCTTAGCTCACTTCAATCGCTGACTGCTCACGTTTGGTGAACAGAATTTCTCTCTGTGATAAACAGATCATTCTCAATCTGTTTCACTTCATTTTGATTGTTTATGTTTGGTGAACAGAATCCGTTGCTTGAATCGACAGGTATTTGTGTTCGCTTATTGTAAAGTTATTTGCTTACATTTTACATCAGGTGTTTACCCGTTTGATTGAAACCCTGCTTGGCTTTAGAGCTACTTAGTGGCATTGTTGAGGTACGTTGTTCTTTCACAGTACTGTACGGATGGCGGGCGGATCAATATCGTTCGGACTTCGAGGTTCGCATTTCGCTACGCGTTGCTCAACGATCTCATCAACGCTATGCAGAACGAACGTCGGATAGATAGTCGATTGCGCTCGGGCTACGGTCGAATAGGGACAAATCGTTTTGGATTTGACAGTACTCCACTCTACTGAGTAGCGTTTAACTGGAAATCCACGGTCAACGCCAGTCACACGAAGTGGAAAGACAACTTCCGTAATTGATGTTGTCGGGAAAATTCTCAAATCCGATCATGACCGGCAAGTCCCTCTTTTTGGTTTTTCTGTTCTCGGCTCGTATATGTGCGGTTAGTCGGCACGTCAGTCGTCTAAGTGTTAAATCCCAATTGTTGAAGTAGGGTTGAAAAAGGCAAGGACACATTTTGAAGAAAAACAGAAAAAAACACCTCGATCTACAGCAAAGCTCAGAGTTATCTGAAATAACCGATCACGCCGACTCTATAACCTTGTATTCGTCAATCGATAATTTGCACCAGCGGAAAACACCTCTCAAGTGAGACACGTTAGAGATCCTGGGGCCCCGCGCAGGTTTGTATCAGTCATGGAACATCGCAACGGAGCCATTGGTTTTGTACGAAGAAAAGAAGCAATCCACGAGGACATTTTCCGTTCCTGTGTTCTTCATAACCAAATTTGACTCATATTGTGTTATTACTTTCGGGTATAGAAAAACTGGAAGTTCGCAGACAGTGGAATAGTCTGTTCAAGTCTTTCCTTGGAGAGCCTGGTAGTCCTCCGGTGTTCTCATGACTCTCCACAGTTTCACATCATCCGCGTAGAGCAGACAAGGTGATTTTAACCAGGAAGGCAAGTCGTTCACGTAGAAAAAGAACAGCACTGGGTCCAGGGCCAGAACCCTGCGACACCCTACTGGCGACTGGATAGCAACATGATTCACTCTGGACAACTCTCAGGGTAAACGTCCGCCGGACAAGGAAATTCCCGGTCCAAAGTAGCAATGGGTCTCCGACACCGTGAGCCTTCAGCTTCTCTAGCAACCGTCGAAAATCTTGCTATAGTCAGTGAAAATCACATCCTTTTCTTATGTATCTGTATAACTTGTGGAAGCATGCATGCTTACATTTCAGTTAAAAATGCACACCTTTCGTCAAGCAGAATGAAATAATAATAATAATAGAAACGAAAGGTAAAGAATATGTTTCATGTACAAGACTTTTGACGTAGTTCATTTGAGACCCGTATGTAGTCGGGCCAAGTAGGGTACAGAGGAATTTTTATAAATGTTAATCCGAGAGGGTATCTGTCGAAATGAGGAGTGTGTGGACGGATGGGAACGACAAGACGATAGATCAGAGTTTAGTGGATGAAGAGGATCAACTAGAATCCCGGTCGAGGCGATCCCTGGTGACCGAATGTCAGCCATTAGNTCATCCTTAAACCACCGGAGAAGGACGCGTACGACGTTCTGAAGGCTGCTATCCTTCAGTTCTACACCCCCTCTAACGAGGATAGGTTACTCCAGTTGCTTATGGCTTGAGTCGTTACCACGTTATGTCCAACCGACGATAATTTCCTGTATTTTGTCGGCATTGGACATTGGCAAGCCACAACTCTCTGACAATGTCAGAGGGGGCGTTTGCTGGGCCGGCTAACGTGCGTAGACTCGCCAGATGCCTGCTTGGCGTCGTGTCACCAATCGGTTGACGAGCCAGCAACTGGCGTAACCTTTCCTCGTTAGAGGGGGTGTAGAACTGAAGGATAGCAGCCTTCAGAACGTCGTACGCGTCCTTCTCCGGTGGTTTAAGAATGATATCCCTAATGGCTGACATTCGGTCACCAGGGATCGCCTCGACCGCGTAAACGTATTTGGAGCGCTGGATCCGCACGTTACGAGCGATAAACTGCGTTTCTAACGCAGCAAACCACACCTCAGGGTCATGAGGGATGAATGCTACTGGCTGAAAACTAATAGCCAATAGGTCCAGTTCCCTATCGTCTACTGGTTTAAGCTCCTCGACCATCGTACAATTGCGATAAATAATTATATCGTGCAAATGAAAATGAACCGGGAAATAAAAGTGTAAACCAAAGTAGACTTGACTTATCAAGTAAAATTTCCGGGCTCACCAATGAAGCTAATCGACGTAACGGTCTGTCGATAAGACTTCTTACGGATCCCAAAATACCCATGCAACCTCCTAGTGTTTCGTTGCCCGAGGTAGACAAAAAAACACTCATGGTGGTCGTAGACGTTTATTGGCGTATCGTGGTGCTACTGGAAAGTACCGAATACATGCCGACGTGACAGCTAGACAATGCAAGCAAATAAAGGCAGTGGCAAAGCGAAAGCGTGTCACACGTGTTGCGTGGGTTTGAACAGGACACAGCTTATATATACACACCTGAGCGGGAAACCGTGTTCAGGAAAACACTAGCAGTTGTAGTGACATGAACTACCTTTCGTTCTACATATACCCTCACCTTCTTGCATCTCGTTGTTTAATCGCACCAAGGCCACTTCAGCGGTCAGCGCGTGTGCTTTCACTTTCCGCACATCC
This sequence comes from Echinostoma caproni, assembly GCA_900618425.1. NCBI lineage: Eukaryota > Metazoa > Platyhelminthes > Trematoda > Plagiorchiida > Echinostomatidae > Echinostoma > Echinostoma caproni. Next base: position 2,058 of record UZAN01050979.1, on the reverse strand, counting down.
TTTTTTGGCTCTGCAAGTATATAGAATACAATATACAATATTAGTGACAGTGTTCTTTTCGCTCAAACTCTTCAGGTCGCACGTTATGCCCACCTCATCCCTGGATGATTGCGAGCTCCGCCAGATTTCGACATAGCGCTTCGAACGTGCTGTTCCGTGATAAAATCAACTAAACGACGGTAGTATTAGTCCTTAGGTATCCGAATCGGCCACTATGCCGAGGCGATTTTATGCATACCTCCCTCGCCGCAAGCGGACCACGGCAAACACACTGTCCGTGGAGTTTAACGATGCCCTGGCGTGAACGGACGGCATCAAGGTGGAAGTATATTCGCAGCCTCATGCGTCCGTCTACTGTAGCGATACTCAACTGAGACCCGAAAGTCGTATTCAGCGCGGCTTCTGTCCTGGCAAGCCATCACAGTGGATGTGGTACAGGAAAAGCTCAGAGCTCTAAAAACATACCAATCGTGGAGTCCCCGCGAACTGCATCCGACCGTCTTATAGGAACTGGCACTGGTCACCACGCTACTTTTGGCCGCCTCGTTCGAGCAATCATTAGCCGAGGGGAGGCTACCTGCCGAGCGGAAGACCGCGATCATACGCCAACGGGGACCCTGCCAACTACCCCCGGTTAGTTTCACTTGTTTGACCATTAAGATGATGGAACTTGTACTCGCCAATTGACTCCGAGAACAACTACTGCCGAACAGCATTCTCTGCCCGGAGCAGCATGGATTCTAACCGCATAGAGCAGATGATCAACTTGTAACAGGTGCAGCGCTTCGCCACTGGACTGGTCGCGGGACTTCCTGGAATCAGCTATGAAGGTCGGCTTCAGACACTAGGGCTTTTACGGTTAGCTACAGGAGACTCCGCGGGATTGGATCTATCTTTGGAAGATTCTTCGTGGTGATCTGGACCAGATAAACGTGCTTTTTCCACTACGGGGACTGCACTCGGATACGTCCACAGGAGCACGCTCCGGACGCTGTAATCTACGGGACTTCCTTTAGTTGGGACTTATTCGTTTACTTGATCTTACTTTTAAATACACAACCGCATAACCGAAGTCAGGCTGAAGTCTAAGTTGAATCAGGACATTGTCTAGGGGCACTCATGTTCATCATAACAAAAATATCCGGTGGGTTTTTGATTGTTGGAAATTAGTGGTTCGAAGTGATTAATCCACTAAGTTCAGGTGGGCGACATGTATTTGAGTTGGAAGGAGTTAGGGCACTAGGGAATTTTGAAACAGGTTTTCGTCCAGGAACTATAAGTGTTTCGGTACGAATAATTAATTTGAATCATATTCAAACTATGCAGGGATCGAATGAATAAAACAATAAAGACATGAAAACTACGGTATATTGACGTTTATTTACTAGTCAGTAATCGTTAGACTGAAGGTATTTACAAGTCTTATTTTTCTTCACTGCTCTAACTCTATGAGGTGAAATGTTTCACGTGAGCCAATCGAATACCATGTGTGCTCTTAAAACAGCACTCACACCTTGACTACTGTTATTTTGCTAGTAGTAGGAAAGCAATGAACGTTGCCATCGTCGAACTTCAGGCGACAAATATGCTTCATATTTTATTTATGTAATTCTTCCTCCATAGATCATAATTCATTATACATCCTCAAGATTTTCTTTCATTTCGTGATGCATTCTCATAACATGAGAAAGTTATTTTTTCGTAGCGGATGCGCTTAAGATTATAATTTGACCTATTCCAAACCAGTCGATACCATGTTGTCATGCACGTTGACTGATAAAAGTTTTATCACAAAACAACCGGTAAAATACCAATTGCCATGGTTCGAGGTGATCTAATCAGTGCCAGATGAGCTCCCTCCGGCCCATTTCAAAGGCGGTGGTGCAAGTTTTGTCCGAGAACGTTATTTCCTTATTGCAAACTATCTGTAATACGGAATTCATTTCATCCGAATGGAGGTTGGCGGAAGTCGTGCCTGTTTTCAAAATGGCCCCTCGCCATGATTGATCCAATCACCGAGGGATTAGTCTCATCGTTGCATCCATGATGTCAATGTCG
>UZAN01050978.1:0-19616 GCA_900618425.1 Echinostoma caproni | reverse complement strand
TAAACGATCGATATGTATGTCATGGGAATTGAAGCATGACTGACCGAAGCCCATCCCACAACCGACCTCCGCACTTTAACGGGAGTTAGAGAAATCGGAGTTGCGTGGTAGTCATCCAGAACGCGCTGGAAGGCATCTCAGCACCGGTGAGGTCAATGTGACAGCTTGAAATCATCCGGGGACAGCTTGAAGTAATCGCAGGACGGCTTGAAATATTTGCAGGACAGCTTAAAATAATCCGGGGACAGCTTGAAGTAATCGCAGGACAGCTCGAAATACTCGCAGGATAGCTTGAAATAATCCGGGGACAGTTTGAAATGATTCTCAGACCACGTGATATGATACTGGGCCAACTTGACATCAAAAAGTTATGGTGGCTATTAACCATCGAATGGGCTAATCAAAGCTTGCTACTCTAAAATCGTGGTGATATCCAGAAACCGAACCTCATCACCCTAGGGGTTCCCAGTTTAATGCTTTTAAAACCGACGTTGTCTGAGTTCTGCCTAAGTAGCTTGCAGCATGTAAATACGACATGATATGCTACTTATCGGTTCTTGTAAGCAGGTTGAATCTCTGATGCAAAACGTTTCGGCAAGGACTTATCGATATAAACAGAAAAGTATCATGTGCAATTCGAAACATTTTGTTTATTGGTGTTTAGCATGGGGATTGGTTGTACTTAACAAGGAAGAAACCTACCATGGAATATCCCGAGCTCTCATGGAAGCTATGGTTCTGTTTTTGGAACGGTATTAGTTTCGTGGCATTCTCATTATTTATTGCTCAAACTCATTGAGAACTTTCTTAGTAACATGCCATCACTCAGAATATAGCTTTGTTAGTCAACGGAACAACGCTTTTTTAACTTCCAGGTTCTTATTTAAAAAATTCAGCATCAGTTCATACAACTATTTTTTTTCTTTTGGACAACTCCATGAAAAATGATTTCAAAGGGCTTAAGAGGCATGGGTCAAGCACTTTTCATTTTCATTGTTGTCCCATTTACGATTCAGGACGCCTAAATTGGAGCATCAAATTACCCATTTTTGGTTTGAAAATGAACTGTTTGAAGTTTCTCGTGTGTCTACCGAGGAGACTTTGGGATAGCGGCTCAGACGAGACTTATGCATACCGCTCGTAGTTTACGGATATTTACTAAAGGAGTTCGTCGTTTCCTCTTGACGAAGTAATTGTTAGTTCTTCATCAAAAAATGCAATCTAGTAGTAAATGCTGCAGTCAGTGAAACTATAGTATTCGGATTGTGGAAGTTTCCAACCGAGTCTTAATCACGGAGGCTGGTGCAAAGATGAGCGAGGCGGGATGCCCGCGACAAGCTTCGAAAAGACGAGTTGTGCTACATCACGTAAATGGAAAATCAAAACCTGATCCGCTGCCCGGTGGCCTAGTGGTTTGTTAGTTTTGCGTTCTGCCTGTGACATCCCGGGTTAGATCCCCAGTGGGTTTGGGAGATTTGCACTGCTGATGGTTTTCACGATTTACATGACCAACAGGCGGTTTTTGATTATAATCGATGGTCATCAGTACCAAATGTTCAGTAAAGCGTTGCGACCGTGGATTAAGGGTCGCAGAATTTGCTTCCTTACCCGGCCATAAGCTATGATACATGGTGCAGTAGATCACGCCTCAAATCCCCATAGTAGAAGATATTCTGTTTGAATTACGGTATATTTTCCAGAAATTTGACCTCTCAACAAAAAGGTGTTTTGCATTCCATCCGTAAAAATCTATCCACACATCACAAATGATAGCACCCGAAGGATATGTGGAAAATATAAAGGATAGAATTGTGTGCGTAGGTGAACCTCTCGGAAAGAATGTGATGCCCTTTGGCAGCCAGTTTTTTGCTCCTGCAAACAGTATTTAATATTTTCCTTCACGGGAGTAAATCCAAAAATCTCAAGAGAAGAGCGCTTTTATATTCCAGCTCGAAATTTATTCAAGCGATTCATGTTGGGAATGCTGATATACGTAGTCTATAGACGAGCACAGCGTGTGATGAAATATACATTTGCTTTTGCAAAGGATATAATTTTAAACCATATTGGGGAGAGTGGGGGGGGGGGGGTAGACACAAGTTGAAAAGCGGGAGTCACTTAACTGAAATCAACCACCTTATTTTCCAGAATCGTGCTCTCATTAGCCTCAATGACCGAACGCAGTGCTTCGAGAGGCCTCGTTAGCATCTGGTTTGCGTAGACAAAACAGGCATTGGGGGAGGACTCTGTAAATATTGAACAAGTTCTACTTTTATCCGCAGTATTATCCAATTTCTTTCAAGCACCCTTCGTTGGGTTTCGCGGGTTTGAAGGTTTTCACCTTTTTTGAGATTATCCTGTCCATGTCAAATGTAATTAAGATTTGGCCACCTTACGATGCACATCGGGCTTTGCATTTCATGCCCCGATTATAAAAACTGGGGGCCTTGAAATGTGTTCTGGGATTTGATCTTCGCGGAAATTACCAGGTGAATTCTGTCCCAGTGGTGGCTTTAGTTGACCATGCAATACTTCAAAGCAAAATGAACCAATTATGTGTTTGCCAATGAAAACCCGGTCACCTTCCATCAGACCAGATAACCTATCACGGCTGCGTTTCTGGATCACTCACTCCAAACGTGCTTTTCTGTCATCCGGGATATCTTCACTTGCAACGGGGCATTCAGACCACATGTGGGCAGCAATCGTCTTGGTGTACTTTTTGACCCGAGAGAGGCTAACCCCTTATCAATTATGGTAGGCTTACAATAGGAGTAATCCGCAGACAGAAATATTTTTCGGTATGTTACCTTCCGATTGTGACAGAATGCTGATCACTAACGGAAACTCAGTAGCACATATAGGTTCGCTCATGTCGCGTTATCGATCTGGAAACGGTAGATTTCGGTTTGTGTGATCATTTGGATATCAAAATCACCGAGAGGCTAAAAATTACTTACTGCTGTATCATGTCCATTCCTAATCGAAAATTATACAGACATCGAATGGTTACTGCTTAATAAATGTGTACTGAGGTCAACTGACCGGCGTGCCTATACAGTTGCGGACCAAACCCGTACAATATCACTCTATTTTTGGAAATATATTTCAGTTTCCAATATCATACTTGTGCATTGGTGGCTATGGGTAAAGTGTACTAACTCCTGATTTTATCTCCCACTTCCATGTTCTTAGTTCCCTTCCATCACCGTTTGCGCGATTTTGGGTGTCGCGGTAAACTTGGATGCAGTTCGAAAGTTAAAACTCAGGTTTGCAAAATATTTTATGCAAAGCATCGTGGAAGTTCATTCGTTCTGATGAATGATTCTTGCTTCGTTTGAGCTCAGCACATCAATTTTAAACTGCTTATCTTTTTTAATTCAGTGTCGGGTAAATAAGCCAATTAATGAAAATATTCTAGCTTTAATATAGTGACAGGTTATTTGGCTTCCAACTACTCATGCATTATCCCTAATACTCAGATAACTAAAAATATATCCCAACAATTTGACCTTCCAAAGGTAACCTTGATGTGTGCGGCTCGTTGAATAAGCGTTTCGTAGTGTCATATTACACCAACCGGCTGAAATCTCCAAGAGAATTTGGCATATTTTGAAGTGTAGAGACAATTTAATCGAGAGGCACAAATTCAATGAGTTACGTCTTGACTACTGCAAGTGGGTCGATGTGAAAATCAGCCCAGTTTGGGGATTAAAGCCGAGACCTCACTAATAGAACACATGCATACTACCCACTCGGTCACCGGGCAGCTGATCAGAACGTTTCTCATTTTGAATTTACATGATATAGCACAATCCGTCTATGCGAGATTGTTGCTGATATCGGTCCTCGCTCACCTCAGCACTTGCCTCCAGGAATATGACTTGGTTGGAAACTTTCACAACCTGATTATTTGTTTGATGGAAGAACTGGAGGATTTGACTTGTTTCGATGATGAATTCGTCGTGTAAATGAGGCGTGAGCTGAAAAGCTAGGAACCACCGGACAGCTGTTTTGACCTGGTTGGGTTTCATCAGCAGTGCGATTCCATCGACCCAATTGGGGATCGAACTCGGGACCTCACAGGTAGAACACAAGCATGCCTCTAGTTGGGTCGATGGATTTGCACTGCTGATGAGACCCAACCAGGTCAAAACAGCTGTCCGGTGCTTCCTAGCTTTTCAGCTCACGCCTCATTTGTACGACGGATTCATCTTCAAAACGAATCAAATCCTCCATTTCTCCCATCAGCCCAATTTGTTGCACAATCAATGGAATTTATTCATCAAGACGTAAACCAAAAAATAGAAAACCAATCACATCGACCTGAGACGATAGTTAAGTTTGATCGCATCGGAGAAAGGTTGCACACAACCAACTTGGAGAATAGTCCAGGCGGATCAACCGTTTTTCCTCCGGCTACCGTTTGAAAAATGATGGCCAAATTTGAAAGGCAGCTGAGGTCACCTGATATGAAGCCATTATTGAACGCCCAACACAGCACTGCAAGTGTTGATTTTACCAAGAAGTACAAACCTCGTCGCCCGTCCACTTGATATTGGTTTACCTCACTGCTGGCGAACGAGTAATTCAGAAGGATGAGAAGGCTGATCCACTGAACTGGTCTTCCAATGTATTTCTTTTTATCTGACGAAAGAAGTAAATATCCATCTCACCTAATGACTTCGAAGGGAAGTAAATTCTGAGCGCCTTGTTGTTGGTCTCCTGCACATACCGATCTGAATATCGCTAAGTTTCTCTCACCGATAAGGTAGGTTTTAGATAACTTTCCTAAAGTGCATTCGCGGAAGTTATGTTTTCACGGTTGAAGTTTAGTATGTCTTCTCACTTAGGGTTGGTAGTAGAAAACGGTTTGACTTCAATAACTATTATTTTTTCCAATTTATGCAGTTTCCGGATGGGTGAACACCAATGTCCAATTAATTCAATTACCACTCAATAGGTGGGATTTAAATGTGATTTAAAAATTTTCCCTGTGACAGAAACAGGGATAAGTTAGCTGCATCGACAGTGGTCGTCAGTGCTTAGGCTGCGGCATGCTTCAGAGGAAACTGGAAAATTGTGTTGGATAATAAAAGTGTTGTCTTTCATACTAAAGCGACTGCCTCCAGTGATAAAAAATGAAGAAGGGCAAATAGAATATGGACGACATAAAAATATACTACCTGTATGAATTCTATGAGCTATTTTGATAAACAAATTCTAGTTATATTTTTTTATTGTGGCCTTGTTATTTTACAACTGATGCTTCATCAATCATCGTCAAAATCGAGAAACCGTAGATGCATTCAACTAACAGAAGCGAAGACAGGTGGATATTATTACGAATATGTTGCCTCTGATATGGGACAATATCATATCCAATCCTTTGATTAAAGCTTGAAAAACTAACAGTTAGGAGGAACAAATGTGATGATGTGTGTCCGGGTGCTGTTGCACGAGTTTGGTCAACAACTGCAGTTCACGAATCTGAATAAAACTCAGTTAAATCCCTATCACCAAAATTGAGTAGTCGGATTGCTCCTTGATGAACTATACAGAATAGTGAGTATGGATATGGAGACCTTACGAACGAATTGTGCTCAGTTTATTTTGGTAGGGTGAGGTTCTCCCATCACTCTGATGGCCAGTGTAATATACAACTGTCTGTTTGGTCGTAAGCCTCTCGGTACCTCTGAAAAACGTATGCTTTCACTCTATAATTCCTTGATAAACCCGATTAGGAGACAAGCTTTTGGACATTCTAATCCCTTAGCGAATGCAGTCAAATGCATATATATGTGAAGCATATCAAGCCTAAATTTCGAAAGTTTGCCCAAGTTCATTGGCGACTGGAATGCGGTATTATAAGTAATTTGCGGGGGTATATACATTTGTTCAGTAATCCTTAGTAGGAACGAGATACGCACACGCTTAGCTGAATTAAACCGTTTTTCAATTATACAAGTGAGTAATCCAAGGTCACTGACCTGGAATGGGATTAGGGCCATGTCAGTTTGGAAAGCCATGAAAAACTGCCTGTAGGAGAAAAAGGACTAACCTAACAGAACGAATCAATAGTATTAGGTAGGCCAAAATACTTTCCATGGATACCCTCCGAAAAGTAGGTATCCTCTTATTATGCCATGAATTTCATCAGAAGCCAGTATGTGTTTTTCAGTCAGATAAATATCCGGTATTCCGTGGTCCACACACCGTTTTGAACATTTTGGATAAAAGTATGATCACAACCATCTCACAAAATTGAAGTCACTGGTTTGTTGGGTAGCTATTTTGTTTATTGCGGGTGCTGAACGAATTGTAGCGCAACATACATTGCAAACAATTGCCAGTTATAGCGTGGAAGGAATCTAGTAGCAGTGTCTACTTCCAAAATTAGAGTTAAAGCAGGGTTACGTGCATAAGATGCACCAGATGAGGTGAACCAAAATGCTGCAATGCTGGCTGAATGCAATCATCCATATTTTACGAGGCAATGAACGATACGAAATGAAATGCGCTGTAACGCGGGTCAATATTCATGAAGGTTTGTTGTAAATCATTTGCATACCAAACTGAGCGTGTTTTATGCCATGGTATTGTGCTAACTGTCAACGTTATTTTGGCAGCTTCGATTGGATTATTCAGCTCCCACTTTGGTACATATACTTGTTGCAGATCTTGTATCCAAAGGGATTCCAACGCCCTCCACTGGGGTATCTAACTTGCAGGGAGCAGGTTGTTTGAGGGGGTGGGGGGATGAGTACATATGAAAACGTCATCAATGTTCCGGTTAGACGTTACAGTGTGCATATATTTGAATAACAATGATACACAATAGGGTAGCAAGTAGTGTGGTCTATTTGCGAAGTCGAATCGCAATGCAAAGTCAGTTTTCTGAGATAATATTTAAGTTTTCCTAGTGCACCACATTCTCTGAGCAAACTCATGCACTATTTATCAGATATCGTTTTGAATGAAAATGTTCTGAGCCAATTGGTTCTCTAGGACAAGGATGCGGATAAAATCTGATATCTTTTAGTATCGTTTTGCTCAATTATTTTCAAATTTACTCACGTTACTATTGTTCTTGATTGGGACTCATCTCTATTTGCTTGGTTGGTAGTTTTCCACATTCTATTGAGCTTGTAGGTGATTTTTCTTTGCAGCCCAGACCCCCCCCCCACTCCCCGCGCCGGATTCACACTCTGAACTAAACCGCTACTTTTCTGTGTTCATTTTTGGTCACCTATAGGGCTAAGAAAAAACACTCAGGCTGCTGGTTACAATCAATGTTGTCCATCCGTCATCGTTAACACTGACTGCTGTTGTTCTTATATCGATCGTAAGCCTTTTTTGTTCCATCCGTGGGGCGCTGCTTGTTCCCATTTAAACCAGTTGTCAGTTCAAATGTGTTTCAGTCGCACATTCTTGTTTTTCACTACGTCCTGTTATGTCGTTCGTAGTAGACGGTGTTTACAAGCCGAACGGTCCGTTTTTTCTCTATCGATGTTTAACCTTCTCAGTTTCGTTTCCTCCGAAAAGCTAAAAGGATTGAAACAAGATTTTCCGTTATCTGATGCTTACATAATTGAAATTTCGACTACCCCAAATGTTAGTATAAAACAACCTTGTTGTTTGCGGTCTTGTGAATCATCTTTCGTAAGTATAGAGTAGTATAGAGTACGTGATTACTTACGACTTGGGAATAGAAAACGTGGTTATTGTGGGAGATAATGGTTTCATTTGTATAATCTATGCTTACAGTAAAAGAAGTTGGTCACGACCACCAAGGCACAACTCAGATTGCGTTGTCCGGGAATCGGTTTCACTTACTAGATGGAGAATAACAGATAATTGTCATTCTGGGAATTATTTCAAGAGAACGATAATGGAATGAAGAGGTTTTCATGAGCAATTCTAGGCTGAACAATGTACCGGTTTTGCAACTTCAAATCCCTGTAGAATGCAAACACAGTGTGATTTTATATCTATCGTAATGAGTGCATACAGACTGCCGCACAAATGCAGAACCACATTTGATTCATGAATTACTGAAGGGTAAACAACTAAATAAAATCAGTGAACAATCGGACTGTTTCATTCAAACTGAAAGTGCAACAGAACTTCTCACAGAACAGTCTAATGAAGTCAACTTGGATATACTCCCGGCAAACGAGTCGTATGTTCTTACCCCCTGTTCCAAAATAAACAAGAATAAGTTGAGCAGAAACTGAAATCGTCTTTTAATCTCGGCTGAATCAAATACCACCGTTCTTATATTCATACAGATTCACAAGCAAAAGACTGCGTTAGACATTTCTTCAGATTCTCTTTCATGTTTGATTGATCATGCACAGTAACAAGGCTCGGAAACTGCACACAGTAATCGTTATTACAAATTTAATCTGCATGTCTTGAGTTCCATTGTTTTTAATCCCTTTTTCCGATTATATCAAATACCTCTTACTGCAAACATCTGTTCATCTTTTATATGTAACTGTATTTCCACTTATAACGTCTAGTGACACTGCAATCAACAACCCTTTTCAAGAATTCGGAAAAGAAATCCATTTAGTCTAGCATCTCTCACTCCATCTATTTTATCCTTTCATTTTCTTCCGTCCTTTACCTGCTGCTTTTGTTCACCTCTTTTACTGTCAAAAATGGTGTGTACGTGTGTGTGTGCTTCACGTACTTGACGCTAAATATTCCAAAAAGAATTCCCTCCACGAAAGCCTTTTACTGCATAATATTTTGGTAAACCTAACAAAATCCATATATGTTCATTTTAGAAAACGCGAAAAGATTGTTCATTACGAACAAGTCGAACAACCTAAAATATTTTCCAAAATTCAAAATTTGCAGTGCATCTTGTGTGGCCTTATTTGCATTTTCTTCCGGTGTTTTTATTTTGTCTAGCTCATTCTATAAAATCTCAAAATGGGGCAGCCGATGTGATGTTGTCCACCTCATTGGATTTTGAAATAAACTGTGTTATGAAATTGGGTTCAGTCCGTGTGTCTATTTCAGTTGCGTGATCGAGTCTGTTCTTGCTTTGACGTCAGACCCATCACCACCAGTTTGCTATTCACTTGTCGTAGTTAACCGTTTGTACACTTTTGGAAGTTCATTTGCCGAATAGATGCGTAGTATAAACGTAACACTGAATCTTTCTACACAAGTCATTGCAGTCCATTCACAAACACTGATGGTGTTACCTCGGTCGATGATGAAACGTTTGCAAACAGATGTCCAAAATAGGTGAACAGGCGAACTAGAATGTAGTCATTGTGCACTGCTGCTGTTTGAGTAAATTTCACATAGAATTTTATGTTATTGAATCTGTTGAAGTATAAGCTGAGAACGTTCTCGTGTATGAATACATACGATCCCATACATAAATATGGACTCAAAAGGCACTTGACCAAGATCTATTCGGCTTTCTGTGTTCCTGAGACTAGGGCTAGTCTTAACACTTTATCGCCTAGATGCCGGACAATGAGGTTGAGAACTCTGTGTAATAAGGTGTGCTCATCTGAGTGAGGAGTTTGTAATGCACGTGTTTTCGTAGAGGTCAACATCTTCCATGGTCATCTTGATATTTTGAAGAGATAGTTTGCGACGGTTCCATGACGCGCTGAAAAGAGGACGGGAGGACATGAAATACTGATCAACCAGGTTCCATCGGTACTAAGACTATCAGATTTAGAAAAGCCACTCTTAGTTTCCGCATTGCTTGCTTGATTGAATCTCTACCGATTGAAGTGAGCGAGTTGGGACCCGCTAACAAGCGGTTTATTCTTACATGTTTAGACAATTTCTGGAAATGGATGATTTGAAATTTTTCAACTTTTTGAGTGGAGGGAAGATAGGCATATTTCAAATAAGGCGCCATATCTCACACCAGTGTGTGAGGGCTCAGAAAAAATAAGATAAAATATTCCGAGGGAATGTTGACTAGCATTCAGATGCTTACCGATTACCGAACGAGGCCGGAAGGAAATGAAGATGAACTTGAAATATTTGATGAGGAGATCGGGGAAATAAGCTGAATCGGAATAAAATGTAATCTGAGATGGAGGATATAAAAGGCCAGTTTTAACAATGGAAGTGCTTGGATTGTGGCTTTGTGTAGATTTAAATTTCATCAAGAGTTCCTAACTTTTTACAATTTAAACTTTTACCACACTTGCTAAACAATAAAATTTTAGCCACATTTATACTAGAATAAATCTTGAGTTCTGTAAACCACTTTGTTCCAGGTGTGTGCTAAAAGTCTGTAATTATTGCGAAGTTGACAGTACCAAGAGCTGAGTCCTCAGCTGTCCTCAGCGGTGCCAGTGAAATTGGTCAGCGTAGTTCCAACCGGTTTTGGGAAATTACATTGTTAAACTAAAGTGAATCTGAATCATTGTGTTCAAATGAGTGATCCGTATCACTGCTCAAATATATGTGAAAATAATTTGCCCCATCACAAGGGCAAATCATCAATGCTCAAAGATTTACAAACCATAACCCTTTGTTGTACACACTCGAGTCCTACTTACGCTTGTGCACTCAAAGAATCCATGCTACTGATTTATCACTGATCCGGACTCGATTTTAGTATCGCAAACAGACGATGGTTAGGAGTAGAAACAGAAACTATCGGTTCACCTGGATTGAGTTGGGGTGGACCAGATGGTGGACAATCCAGGCATGTGATTCCACACAGAGGTCTCACAACCTTATTTGTGGACAATCTGTCTCACAGAAACCAGCTTTTCATTCGTCCGCTCCACCACTTGGGTGGAGTTCATCATCTGCCACTGATCGCCTCATACACGCGATGTTATCTCATGGACCCGTGTGGTTTGATCAGTCTGCCTGTGAAATATTACGAAAGACGAGACAACAGAGGCTGAATGAAGGGCGTGGGTGTTTTGGATAGTTACGCATGGATAGCCCAAAAACATTATATTGCCCAAACCAGAACATTTTGAAGTTTGTCGTCCCTCCTTCAAAGTTATGTCAGTTGCACCGCGGGACAGAAACATGATGATGATGTGAGGGGTGACGTACCGTGCACACACTCTGCCCCGTGTGTGTAAACCAAAGAATGAGTTGCTCATTGTCCAAAGACCACTTTGGCCGGAATGTGAAACTATTGTATAATAATCACTGAACTGTTAGCCCAATAATAATAATTATTATTATTAAATTCACTCTTCTTCTTACGGNACTCTTCTTCTTACGGTAACACCAAAAAATGTCTTGTGCTTTTGGCTCGCAAATCAGCTTGGATTGCGAACAAATACATTCTTCTCTCATCCCACTTACCAGCTTCAATATAGGTCATCTTTCATGGGATTCCTTATTGGGTCTTGGGTTTGATTCATCCAATTGGTTTTGATGTAATCAGTCTATAAGTAAAAATAACTAATGGTGTGAACTACCGTCCTGGTAAAGCTTTTCACTTCTCTACCTATTTACTGCCTTCCTACGTTGCGGTTTACCTATGATACAAAGATTTTGATTGGGCTTATTGTTGCAGTTGCCACTTTCAAAATTTGACAAAATCGTTAGTATCTGTTCTTTTGTAGTAGTAGTAGTAGTAGTAGTAGTAGTAGTGCACACTGATTTCGGAATACGAACCACGCAATATGGATCACAGAATAGGAATAAGGGATTAGCAATGACGGGCTGGATCACGTAAGCATTGGACCGCACTGGCTCTAGCACGCAATATCCCACGTGACTGAGACGCGAGGAAGAGGCCACAGGAATGGTAGTTTGGTTATCGGAAAAAATAAAGAGGAATAAATAATATATACAAAGTAGGCTCATTGGTTATCTGGGCTTCTACCAATTGCGTTCCAGTATTCCTGGCACCGTTTACTTGTGTCTGGGCCGCACGATCTCTGATTGACTGGTACAATCTAATTATGGTATGTTGTCGCAAGCAGCGACTCGTGAGCGCTTTGTTGACGTCACACGTGAAGTTTGATTGATCGCAATTGTCCAAAAACTGTCATGCGTCGCTTTAAGGCCCGGATCACCACAGACAGACGACCTTTAATGGTACATTTTTGAGCTTGATGTACACATCAGATCATACAGCGCAATCGAAATCGGAGCTCAACAACAAGCTTTGTTTTATATGAAGGATAAGTTAAATTTGTAAGCAGAGATAATTGTTATTGGTTGTTTGATGATAAATAACTGTTTTTCTACTGTACTAAGCTTGTTAGACAAATGCTGGTATTGTTGGAAACACGCCACTCACTTTCATTTGGCGGTACTTTCCTGTCTCACTGAACCTTCCTCCTTGGCAGATTGTCAGTTAACGGTCACCACGCAAGATCTGTCTGTCGACGGTGCCTGTCCGAATCCAGACCCAGCCCACATGGGGTTGTCCGGTGCATCCTTTCACGGGGAGCATAATGTTACAAACTGGAGAACCAGCTCAAAAAAACGTTTCATACGATGAAGGGTCGACATCGTCATTAAATAATCATAAAAGTAGTCAATGGATGTCGGTTGTTATCCAGAGATTCGGAATGATTCCTTGTAGTTAAAACCGAGAAAAAACCCGGAATTTTATTTTGTCAATAATAAAAAAGATGTCATAAACTTATCAACAAACACTTGGCAGATTAGTCCAAACTTCGTTGCTTGTCACACGATGCCCTTATGCATTGAATCAGCATATATTGACCCCAAAGTGTGGTGATATTCTTCAGGTGGTCTCAAAGTTCTTCATGCTTTGGAGGGAGTAACGTGGAGAATATTTTATTAAAAGCATTTTTTGAACATTTATAAGTGGTTCCATGTAAACCATTAAAACAAAGTTTCTGTTCTCTGTATGCTTCAGGGCACTCCGGCACCTTTTCATGATTTCTCACTAATGCTTCCATATGAGATCAGGAAACTCAGCGTGCGTCTTTGTTGTCCCACAAATACATGACGCTTAAATGGAAATTCTAAGAATAACTGTGAAAACGTTTAACCTGGACAATATTTCCGAGGATCGCGAAATGCTGACATCGCACACCATGAAGACTAATGAATAAATCATAAAAAGAAGAATTCCTGAACGGTACTCTGTGATATGTAATGTAACAAGTCATAATCCAAGGTTTTTTGCTATCGAAACTCACGCTGTCCCCATTTGGTCAGTTCGTTAATTTACATCTCTTATTTTATAAAACCGAGGAGGAATACACATGACCGATGGGTAACTGATTAGGAACACGGGGAAATGCACCATGTTTAGAAACACAGCTGAAATTGTTTCAATCAATGAGTTGATTCATGCAAGATTGTGTTGCAAAATACAAACGCAAGTGAAGCGAGATTCGTTCACATAGCGCAAATGTATACACGTACACAGCACGTGGTACAAGACATTTCCGAATCGTGATTTGTGCAATCCACTGGACGATCCACCAAGTTGATCTAGGTATTCATGCCCAGTAGATAGCATGTACTGAAGAATCCGATTTAACTGTCTTTGGTGATCTTGTTTTATGTATCTTTATGTTTGGTTTAGGAAAACAGAATCCAAACCCATCAGCATTTAATACGAACTCAAAAAAGAATGGGGTGCAAGCATTTTGTGTATTAGAATCCTTCTATGGAACGCGTTGTGATGAATTAATGTAATTAAATGCCTTTAACTAATGTAAAGTTCTTTTAGATGCAATCAATATTGTGTGGGTAAGAAATACAGTGGCTTTCATTTTTTGCTTTCCAATTTCATAGGTTTTGTATACCTTTTATCAACCTCTTCTAAACATATCCTCCTCTAGCATTTCGCCTGTTCGCCGAGCTTGGCAGTTTGTTTGCAAACGTTCCATCAACAGCCAAGGTGACGTCATCAGTGCTTTTGAAGTGGAATTGGAATTCACATTGGTTTTACATTACACTCACCTTCTTCTGAACTTCCTTCTTGCATTTCTATTCGGATCAATATCTCCCTCTAGCATTCTCTATTTCCCGAAGATTGTCACGTTCAGTTCCACTATAGTGTAAAAATTTTCGATTCGATCATATGGCCAATTTTGTCATGTACGAAGCAACTAATCACTCCGTTTATGTCTGTTCTCTCCTCATCCATCGAAACATTTTACTGTTTTCAATATCTCTGAAACGTAGACCTCAGACTTTCATCCTAACGTTCTCGTTTCATTACACTCACCAATTCTGCATTAAAACTCACTGACTTTGTTATTCTTACCCATTAAGGGCTCTTCGTGATTCTCTCCCTTTGCTTAGAGTCATTTGATTGCCTCATATCGCTACTCTCCTGACGAAAATATTGTCTTACCGACAAAATTCCGCCCACCAGTTAGACAAAAGTTTATTTTGTCTAGTGGTGAATAACTATGGTGTTCTTCAAGGTTGTCCTTCCAACTGAACTATTTACTACTGACTTCAGGTTATTGCGTCGAGCTATTTCAAAACAGTTTGCTTTCCCTACTTTTCCGATAAATGCAAAGCTATTCAGGATCTTTCTGTCCAACCAAGCCTGAATCTCAATTTATCTGAATGTTTTGAGTGTATTTGGACTAATTCAAGTTCCTCCTACTCCAGTGAACTCTTGTGCATTGACGATTCTCCATTTTGCACAGTGGACGACTTCAAGTACTTTGTTGTTGCCATGGCGGGTAACTGCAGATAGTCTGTTCATATTCTGTGTTCTGTTGGCATATCCAAACGATTGCTGATCCATATCCACTGTTTGAAACAATTTACTGCCCAAAAGTGTGTTTTCTCTTACTTCGGATTCACCAAAAGCGTTGCTCATCGTCATGGTTCAGCGACCATCAACCGCCTAACACTTATCCTTATTGACTCTCTTGTTACCAAAATGTGCAACCTGCGTCTCGATTCTTGTGAACGTATTGCTCACACAATAGTCGCTGATCACACACACACAGACACACATCCTACTTATTCCAACTTATCTGCCGGTTGTTCTCATTCTCAAATTAGGCCTTGTTTCGACTCGTTCGTGCAAGAATTATCATGTACAAAAGAATCATCTCATCTACATCTGGCCATTATCCTTATGGACAAAGACAAGATGTCTGCTGAGCTGTGGATGAAATTTTCTGGTTAGACAATACCTTTTTTCTCTTTCTTTCGTGTAAGTCTTTTTGTTTTCGCTTGTATTCCTCTGTTGCTGTGTTTTGAGTGTTTTTGACCTTAAATGAGGCATATCGATTCAAAAAATTTTGTAATACAGTAGAACAGAGATGAAACGTAAACTGGAAAGGCAGGAAGCACTGCACAACAGTTTCAACCCGGTTGAGTCTCATTAGCAGGGAAAATCCAGCCATCCAAATCAGGATTGAACCCGAATCTCGCAGGTATAATGCAAGCGTACTGGACCAACAGGCAGCTGACCAGTCTGTTTACCACGTGCTCTATGTACAATATAACATACTTTATTGTCACAGGATTTTTAAGGGCATCACAACTCGCTCATCTAAGGACTAGCCAAAATTATTTGTAATGCCGAAGTTTATTGAGTACTCCGAAGTGCGTGGTATATGAATTATTATGATTGTATCCAATGCAGCTAACAAATGGTTTTCCCCTTTCCGAAACACGTGGGGTTTCAGGGACACAAAACAGTGACCCAATAATGACATCACATTATGGAAAGTGATCTTAGACAACTATTTTTAGACAAATAAAGATATTAAGCAGTTGTCGATACCTCCATGGAATACCTATAGCGATCCTAGTGCACATAACGTCAGTTTGCGAACAATAAACTCATATCTGTTACTCTGCGAAGTTGTACGCCATTTAAGGCCAACCTAAGTATAACGAGAACCAGACGGTACAAGAATCTGGAGACTAATCAATATGTTTGAACTGACATTCAAGGGTTCAGAGGAATTTGTGCACCGCAAAGGCCTATGACGTGACATCTTGCTTCATATCTGTTATGATTGGAATCTAGAAAGAAAGTCCAATTTCCTGTCGATATTATTAGTATTATTTCAATTTATATTAAACAACCTTTGGTGAAAACTAGTCTCTGTTCACTTTTTCGTTTAAGTTGGTTCATCTTTTATCAATACACCGACTCTTACAGTAAAATAAGTAGAACGTGAAACTGAAATCCTAGCTAATCCGGTTTGGTCACTTCAGGATGTGGTTGTTGTGTTAAAGTACGGGTTCCATGTGCAATAACTTGACTCTCGCCAATACTGTAATTATAATCCGTATTAATTTAAATAAGAGATGCACAGGTCTGGAACCGTGATCGATCGGTTACAGATAGCTGATTTGAAAGTACAATAGAATCTCTGTTGAATATGATGAATTAGGACAGTGTATTTTATCAAAGTGACTGATCCACGAGGACCCGGTAGTAAAAATAGTATTAGTCGGACAACAAACATCCTGAAATTTACCGCAGAGCCAGATGAATATCTATCATTTTTTGCATTCTGAGTCTCGATCTAGCTAGAGTAAGTAGATGTACGTATTACGCAAAGTGAGAGAAAAGCGATGGCCTGGAAAAGGAAGTATACCTATGCAAGTCCCTCACAAACAGCATGCTGATTCGCGGAGAAATTTCAAATATTGGATCCCCCTTGTGCAATCAAAAGCACCTCGTTCGGGCTTCAGCCTTGCCGTGGCCTCAGATGAAGAAGTCCACTCCACCCCCGGAGGACGCACCGACGAAGTAATGAGCATCAGGTAAATAATCTTAACATACATTTTGTACTTAGTCTAATGCGATCGAAACCAGATCGACGAACCCAAATAACCGTATATAATTATAATGACCAGTTGATGAATTTATCGGAAAACAGCTTGTTTCGTCTAGTGAACTTTGTTTTCAATATGGTAATGGGCATTTTTCATTTAATGAGATCTACCAAGGAGCCCGGGTTGGTCAAGGAACTGAATCAGTACCCGAAGTTCACCATCCACCTTGCAGAAACAAAGGATACAGCTGAATTCATCCAAGAATGTATTCAATCAAATATCTATCGGAAGGGATATTGGAAAGTTCTACGTCGGCGTCATATCGAACTAAACAATCGCTCATTGAAACGTCACAGCCTAAATTAACTAGACACCTATCGCAACAGAATCACGCAATTCGAAAGGAATATTGTTCATAGGGAGTGCACGATGGATTAAATTTCCTAAGATGAAAAGGTGATGTTCCAATTGATGCTCAATCAAGTAGTCACAAAGTGTGCTCAAAATGCGACTCACACTATTACGTGGTGTTTCTAAATCCAAACCTCTTACTCATTTTCCGGATCAGCCCAAAAAGTGTGTGCATAATTTCCCAGACATGAATCTAGACCGAGCCACTCTTGAAATCCTATCACTCTGACCACAGTTTTGGTGCCCACGACGGAGAACAGACAAATTGGAAGTGGACGTGTAGTTCGAGAATCTCTATAACCAAACGACGGATCTAACACCTGTCTCCAGTGAGGACATAGATATTCTGAAAAGCACGCTAGTCAACTGTGCGCAAAGATATCACAAACAGAAACAGAAACATCGGAACGCCTACGGGAGTAAAGTTCGAGAGGATACGGGGAAGAAAGACAGAACAGAACTGATTGAATAGCAAATGACAAAGTGCTCGAAATCCCTGAAAGAAGGTAACCACATATCAATGGCAACGTTTGATCTGCTAAAGCCACAAGGCTCAACAATACCACGGTTTTATGGCCTCCCAGAAGTACACAAACCGGGTTTACCAGTAAGACCAATCTTGGATAAGTCGAACTTCCCATAGCATGCAGAGGTCAATGGTTAGTGTGACTACTAGAACTTGTCAGACAACGAATCTCCACCTACGGTTTGAGGGACACATTTGAATTTGTCGAACAGGTCAACAACATCAACAATTAGTTACAAACAATGTACTCACTAGATGTGACCTTCTTATTCACGAACGTCCCACTTCTAGAGAACATTGAGTTCCTATGCAAATACATGGCAGAAAAGTACTTGGAAACTGTAATACCCCTTCCCAGTCTGAAAGAGCTTCTGCTTCGGTGCACATTTGGCGTCCAGTTCCTGTTCAATGGTCGCATCTACCAACAAACGGACAGAGTCGCAATGGGATCTCCGCTGGGATCATTGATGTCGGACATATTCATGGGGAAACTCGAGAGTACAATCTTACAAGGCACCATACACGAACTCAGTGTGTACTGCCGATACATGGATGATATATTTTTCACAACAAATCGAACAACCAACATTGAGTCTGTGCTAGACTTTTAACGCAAACCACAACTCAATCAAATTCACTATCGAGAAAGAGTACAACAACAGAATCCCTTTCCTGGATGCTCTACTTATCCGAAATCCAGATGGAACTATCCAGAGAAGACTATACAGGAAACCTACATAGACAGGACAATTCGTGAATTTCAATAGCTTTGTGGCATTGAAACAAAAGAGGAATTTGATAAGATGCCTAGCTATGAGAGCTTAGAAAATTTGCTCTCCCAGTGCGGTAACCGAAGAAATTGAACACATCAAAAACGTCCTTCGTGGGAACGATTATCCGAATAATTCCATAGATAAACATTTAACGGAAATACCCGCGCGACCAATTGTGCACACAGTCAACATGAAACCACTCTACCTGCAACTAACATTCAAAGGTGATAACACGGTTGAATGGCTTACACGACGGATCAATCGAGCGTTGTGTCAAACGTTTACAACAGCCGGACCGCGCGTGAATTTTACTACGTCCTCAGCAATACATCTCCACCTCAAAGATAAACTGCCCCCTCCCCCCCCCCAANAGGCCTTTACGCTTTCACTTGTTCCTGTGAAGCGAGCTATATCGGCCAGACTACGAGGCAGCTATCGAAGAGAATACGAGAACACCACTCCCGTTGGTTGAGACGCAGTGAAATTAGGACGGCGAAAAGTGCTATATGTCAACATATACTGGAGACAGGGCACACTATCAATGTTGATCAAGCTTTTCATACGATTTACCAGCGCCGAAACGCCTTCGGTTTACCATTCTATGCACAGCCGAGGCGAAAGCCATCCAAACTTTGGACACCCCCTTCCTTGTGCAACCAAAAGCAGTTCATCCGGACTTTAGCCTCGCTGTGGCTTCGGATGAAGAAATCCACTCCACCCCATCCAACAACGAACTAATCAAGATGAGCATCAGGTAAATAATCTTAGCATACATTCTGTACGTTCATATGAAGTGGCTGATGATAAGCGAAAGAAATGTCACTGCAGCGGGCATCTCGCATAACACTACCGGCCTTTTTCAAATTCATCCAGGGAAACAATTGTTTCGAATTCTGTACGTAGTCTAATGCGATCGAAACCAGATCGACGAACCCAAATAACAGTAGATAATTGTGATGACCCGATGATGTACTGTTTTGCCTATCGGACTTTGTTTTCAATGTGATAATGGGTATTTTTCATTTAAAATCCAAATTGCATTTGTTAAAAAAACTCGAAATTCACCAATAATCTTCTTTTCAGAAAACTGAAACACTTGGATCCCGTAGTGAATTTGAACAGGCAAATCAGAAGATAAACATTGCGAGGGGATTTCCTTTCGTGTACCCTCATCGGTCGCATACGTATAA